>JARYGA010012375.1:0-43758 GCA_030545235.1 Helianthus tuberosus | reverse complement strand
GACATTTTCTCATTCAATTCACTAATAATATATATTTATTTTTCATATACATAAAAATTATAATGCATAATAATATTTATATCTTTAGCTATTTCATATTTATTAATTTAAAAGTTTAATATTTCTTTAAGGAACAATTGCTATGTAAGGTTGGTTTGTTTCTAAAAAAATCAGTTTTTACGCATGACCAATAATATGTGGCATTGTCCAGAGTAAAAAGTAGAGATGACCTTAACCTATTGATACTTGTTGAGGATGGTTAAGTTACAAACAAACTAAAAATGTCGTGTATAAAGCAGTGTTTAGAAATTTATAAATGTAATGTACATCATGATTTTACATTGTTTGATTTGATAAGAATAATTCATTTATGTAAATTGGTTTACACATTATAAAATTACATTATTTTTATCTTGAAATCCGTGTAGTACGCGGGTTTATAAACTAGTATATATATACGTATATATACATATATATATACCTATATATATACATATAGGGTAAGGTTCATTTGAGAACCACCCTTATTGCGAGAAACCGCGAGAACCAATGTGAATAGAAAATAAAATCTAAAAAAAATAAAAAAGGCACTCAAAATTTTTTTTTTAATATTTTTTTAACAAATATCGCTATATTTAGTTACAAAAAAAAAGTTTTTTTTTCGAGTAACAGTTATCCATGCACATGTGCATATGTATCATTACTTCAACAAATTCCGTAATACGTTATCAGTAATAGACAATTGTAGTTTAATTTACAATACCATCTGTAATACACTACTTTTTACATTACCAATATTCAAAATGCACATGTGCATCATTAGGTATAACCATCATATAACATGTTTTGTTACAAAAAGTTTGTGATTTTGAATGGAGAAGTAGACCCATATACATGTTGTTTGATTAATTATATCTAGTGGTTGATGGTTTGGCTATAGTTGTTACTTTATGATGTAATATGATGATTGGATGGTATAAATGGTGTTGATATACATGTAATAAAGTCAAAATATTGGTAATGGTATTGTATTATGGATGGTAGGAGGTAATGATATTGTATTATGGATGGTATGAGGTAATGGTAGTGTATTATGGATGGTATGATATATGAAAGGGAAAATGTATTCAAAGTAGTGTACCAAAACACCTTATTTCATGTTGATACTTATAGATGCACATGTGCATTTCTAATATTCGTAATGTAGAAAGTAGTGTATTACATATGGTAGTGTAAATGAAAGTGCAATTGTCCAACCGCATGGCAAGGTGCTCACAAGAGTGGATATCACGGGATGCCAACCATCATGCTTGAAGCGGTTGCGTCCCAAGATCTTTGGATATGGCATGCGTTCTTCGGTATGGCAGGTTCACATAACGATATTACCATCATAAACCACTCGCCCATTTTCAATGATCGGGTAAATGGTATAGGACCCAAAGGAAGTTTCTTTGTAAACGGGGTTGAGTACGTGTATGGGTACAACCTAGTTGATGGGATTTACCCGGAGTTGGGGGTTTTCGTAAAATCGTTCACAAAACACGGTACCATAGATCCAAAGAGATGAAATTTTAACAGGGTCCAAATGGCTGCACGTAAAGACATCGAGCGAGCGTTCGGTGTTTTGAAGAAAAGGTGGTGAATATTGGCATTGCCTTGTCGACTATGGGACAAGGATCAGATTGGAAACGTGATGTACGCATGTATCATTCTTCACAACATGATTTGGGAGAATGAAGGTAGAGCGGTCGTTATCTACTATGATGACGATGACCCCCAACCAAATAACATAACAGTTACAGACGAAGATATATCAACAAATGAATTTTTGATCAAGTCAAGGGATATACATCACAACCTTCGATCTGATTTGGTGGATCATGTTTCAACGATTTCTGGGTTCTAAACCGACGAAGACGACGATTCAAACGAAGAATGATTGTTTTTATTTTGATACTATGTTTTTTATAATTATTATTTATGTTTATGTAGTTTTTAATGGTTTATATATATATATATTTAAAAAAAATATAATGATGTGGCTTGGCCACGCCACCCCAGCCACACCCACCATACCACTATGAAATTGGGTTTCGGTATTGGGTGCCCCATAATCCACGTGTCAACCCATGCCCCAAACCCCCGCCTCTCATATTATGCCCTTATACCAAGAAATCTAATCTGTACATCAATCATCACCATTATTATATAAAAATAGCTAAAAAACACACAAATTTTTTATACAAAAATCGCTACTTTTAGTAGCAAAAAAAAATTAAATTTTTTTTTTGCTACTAAAAGTAGCAATTTTAATGTAAAAAATATTAATTTTTTTTTTGTGTTTTTTTTTTTATTTTTATTTTTTTTGATTTTTTTTTAGGTTTTTGGGGGTTTAGTTTTTAGCATTTTAGCTTTGGGGGGGGGGGGGGGGGGTAAGGATGTTTTTAGGGTTTTTTTTTTTTTTTTTTTTTTTGGGGGGGGGGGGGGGAGGGGTGGGGGTAGGTTTGTTTAGGTATTTTTGTTTGTGTTCACATTGGTTCTCGCGGTTCTCGCAATAAAGGTGGTTCTCGCATGAACCTTACCCTATATATATATGAGGGCGGGGCACCAAGCGGCTTCGACAAACCTTCCATAAAATGTCACCTGGCAACTCCTAATGTAATTGAGCTTTTAAAATACAAGTTAATTTTTTAAATTTAATATGAATTCTAATTCTAATAAAAGAGTCATATTAATACCACATGACATTTTCTCATTCAATTCACTAATAATATATATTTATTTTTCATATACATAAAAATTATAATGCATAATAATATTTATATCTTTAGCTATTTCATATTTATTAATTTAAAAGTTTAATATTTCTTTAAGGAACAATTGCTATGTAAGGTTGGTTTGTTTCTAAAAAAATCAGTTTTTACGCATGACCAATAATATGTGGCATTGTCCAGAGTAAAAAGTAGAGATGACCTTAACCTATTGATACTTGTTGAGGATGGTTAAGTTACAAACAAACTAAAAATGTCGTGTATAAAGCAGTGTTTAGAAATTTATAAATGTAATGTACATCATGATTTTACATTGTTTGATTTGATAAGAATAATTCATTTATGTAAATTGGTTTACACATTATAAAATTACATTATTTTTATCTTGAAATCCGTGTAGTACGCGGGTTTATAAACTAGTATATATATACGTATATATACATATATATATACCTATATATATACATATAGGGTAAGGTTCATTTGAGAACCACCCTTATTGCGAGAAACCGCGAGAACCAATGTGAATAGAAAATAAAATCTAAAAAAAAATAAAAAAGGCACTCAAAATTTTTTTTTAATATTTTTTAACAAATATCGCTATATTTAGTTACAAAAAAAAAGTTTTTTTTTCGAGAAACAGTTATCCATGCACATGTGCATATGTATCATTACTTCAACAAATTTCGTAATACGTTATCAGTAATAGACAATTGTAGTTTAATTTACAATACCATCTGTAATACACTACCTTTTACATTACCAATATTCAAAATGCACATGTGCATCATTAGGTATAACCATCATATAACATGTTTTGTTACAAAAAGTTTGTGATTTTGAATGGAGAAGTAGACCCATATACATGTTGTTTGATTAATTATATCTAGTGGTTGATGGTTTGGCTATAGTTGTTACTTTATGATGTAATATGATGATTGGATGGTATAAATGGTGTTGATATACATGTAATAAAGTCAAAATATTGGTAATGGTATTGTATTATGGATGGTAGGAGGTAATGATATTGTATTATGGATGGTAGGAGGTAATGGTAGTGTATTATGGATGGTATGATATATGAAAGGGAAAATGTATTCAAAGTAGTGTACCAAAACACCTTATTTCATGTTGATACTTATAGATGCACATGTGCATTTCTAATATTCGTAATGTAGAAAGTAGTGTATTACATATGGTAGTGTAAATGAAAGTGCAATTGTCTAATATTTGTAATGAGTTACGAAATTTGTCAAAGAAATGATACATATGCTCATGTGCATGTTTGTGTATTATGGATGGAATGATAGATGAAAGAGAAAGTGTATTGAAAGTAGTATACCAAAACACCTTATTTCATATTGATACTTATAGATGCACATGTGCATTTCTAATATGTTAACGTAAAAAGTAGTGTATTACACGTGGTAAATGAATGTGCAATTGACTAATATTTGTAATGAATTACGGAATTTGACAAAGAAATGATACATATGCACATGTGCATGGATAACTGTTACTCGATAATTTTCTTTTTTTTTCATTTTTTTTCATTTTTTTATTAACAAAATATAGAGATTTTTCCGAAAAAAAAATATTTTTTTTTTGTGTTTTTTAGATTTTTTTAGGAATTACTGTTTGTATTCACACTGGTTCTCGCGGTTCTCGCAATAAAGGGTGGTT
Source organism: Helianthus tuberosus (assembly GCA_030545235.1). Lineage (NCBI taxonomy): Eukaryota > Viridiplantae > Streptophyta > Magnoliopsida > Asterales > Asteraceae > Helianthus > Helianthus tuberosus. The sequence continues at coordinate 39,304 of JARYGA010012375.1, read as the reverse complement.
CCTAACGGATCCTTCTCCTATACACACACACACACACACACAGACACACACACACATACACACACACACACACACACACACAAATATATATATATATAGGGATCTGTTCAAATGAAAACCACCCCCAGTTGCGAGAACCGTAAGAACCACTCTCTACCAATCAGATAATGACACGTATGCACTATTATTTTAAAACCTAAAGGGTAATATAGTAATTTACTCCATATGTCAAATCTCCCGTCTTTTTTAAAGTCTTCACTATCTCTCTCTTTCACACATATCAACAAATTCCGTAATACGTTATCAGTAATAGACAATTGTACTTTAATTTACAATACCATCTGTAATACACTACTTTTTACATTACCAATATTCAAAATGCACATGTGCATCATTAGGTATAACCATCATATAACATGTTTTGTTACAAAAAGTTTGTGATTTTGAATGGAGAAGTAGGCCCATATACATGTTGTTTGATTAATTATATCTAGTGGTTGATGGTTTGGCTATAGTTGTTACTTTATGATGTAATATGATGATTGGATGGTATAAATGGTGTTGATATACATGTAATAAAGTCAAAATATTGGTAATGGTATTGTATTATGGATGGTAGGAGGTAATGATATTGTATTATGGATGGTATGAGGTAATGGTAGTGTATTATGGATGGTATGATATATGAAAGGGAAAATGTATTCAAAGTAGTGTACCAAAACACCTTATTTCATGTTGATACATATAGATGCACATGTGCATTTCTAATATTCGTAATGTAGAAAGTAGTGTATTACATATGGTAGTGTAAATGAAAGTGCAATTGTCTAATATTTGTAATGAGTTACGAAATTTGTCAAAGAAATGATACATATGCTCATGTGCATGTTTGTGTATTATGGATGGAATGATAGATGAAAGAGAAAGTGTATTGAAAGTAGTATACCAAAACACCTTATTTCATATTGATACTTATAGATGCACATGTGCATTTCTAATATGTTAACGTAAAAAGTAGTGTATTACACGTGGTAAATGAATGTGCAATTGACTAATATTTGTAATGAATTACGGAATTTGACAAAGAAATGATACATATGCACATGTGCATGGATAACTGTTACTCGATAATTTTCTTTTTTTGAATTTTTTTCATTTTTTTATTAACAAAATATAGCGATTTTTCCAAAAAAAAAAAATAGTAAAAAAAAATATATATATATTTTTTTTGTGTTTTTTAGATTTTTTTAGGAATTACTGTTTGTGTTCACACTGGTTCTCGCGGTTCTCGCAATAAAGGGTGGTTCCTAACGGATCCTTCTCCTATACACACACACACACACACAGACACACACACACACACACACACACATATATATATATAGGGATCTGTTCAAATGAAAACCACCCCCAGTTGCGAGAACCGTAAGAACCACTCTCCACCAATCAGATAATGACACGTATGCACTATTATTTTAAAACCAAAAGGGTAATATAGTAATTTACTCCATATGTCAAATCTCCCGTCTTTTTTAAAGTCTTCACTATCTCTCTCTTTCACACATATCAACAAACATAAATATGACACGTATGCACTATTATTGTGACTGGTTCTGATGGTGTGAGGCGGTGGGGGGCGGCGATGGTGGTGGTGGTGGTGTTGGGGTTTGGCGGCGGCGTTGGGGGTTTGGTGGGGTAGAGGTGCGGCGATGGTTTGGCGACAAAATCGACAGCCTAGTAGTGGGTGATGGTGGCCGGCAGCCTAGTGGTGGGTGGCTGCAACCCCACCGGCAACCAAGTGGTGGGTGGCTTCAACCCCATCGCTGATTTTTGAATGCATTTGTAAAGATGCTGGTGGTGGCTTAATCCATCGCCGGTGGTTCGACGGTAATGGGTTCTGTTTATGGGTTGGTGGCGACGGCATCTCCGGTGGAATCTCTGGAAGAGAGAGAAAGAGAGACAGCAGAGAGAAACGATGTAGAGGTGGGGTGATACCTTGGTGGTGCCGGTGGTCCCGGTGGTGCCGGTGGTCCCGGTGGTGCCGGTGGTCCCGGTGGTGCCGGTGGTCCCGGTGGTGCCGGTGGTGTTTATTATTTGATTGGACAGCGGAAGTTTACCAGGATCATTTAAAACTTGAAAACGCCCAATTATTTTATTTCATAATTTGGTGCAAACCCCCTAATTTACAATAGAGGAATTTCACGAGGAAATTCCCTGTTTTACAAATCATGATTATTTATTTTATTGAGCCACCACTTCAAGCTTGTTAGAGCTCCGTAACACCTTTCCTTGATTCACAGTAAGTCACCTGAAACATGTTTTAAAAATATTTTATCAGCGGGGAAATACTGGCGAGTCACTCAATTTTGATAAAACGACACATAGTTATAAATTACAGCATAAGAGCGATTACAATGGCTACTATCTTATTTTTATCTGGCGCCGTGTCACACCCTGGTGACGATGGTCATACCACTATTGGGTCCTTTCACCCAAGTAGTGATGATTATCACTGTTAGGTTGGTGAACCTAACCGTGAGAAATTAGTAATGTGCACAATACCCCACTTGCCAGATTCAAGATAACCAAGACTTAATCCCTGTAATTATAACTTTTGAAAACAATTTGAGTACTGTAAACATTGTCGATAAAAAGAGAACGACTCACTTTGCAAGTTTAATTGGGTAGAGTTTAGCCTACTGATAAGCCTGATAACCTAATTTAAACAACAATGCACACGAAACTAGGTCAGTAACTTAATACAACTCTTTACGATAAACTCACGAAATCAAAACCCTCACGATGAATGACAAAGTATAGCCCAAATACGGGCAGCACTTAAACATCCATCGGATCGGTTTCAATCGATCGGACATTGTATCGTAGCATTGATCGAGTTAATACCCTGTATCGTAGCAGTGTCGTGACCCCTTAATACTCGTTTTCAGCAGAATATGGACGTTTTGAGATGAAATTTTCGAATACAGAAGCAAGTCCTATGCACAGGCTACTTATAGCTGATTTTTAGGTTTTACACGGCCTGCGTAAACCTTAACATAACTTTTACGCGGCCCGCGAGGGCCCCTAGTCTACGTGTAGGGCTTGTGTGTTACGAGTAGGGTTGCCATGTGTGCGACACGTGGCTTGAACGCTTACCCGGAGACTTTTTAAGTTGACGCGGCCCGCGTAGCCTTACCTTATGGCTTACGCGGCCCACGTGAAAACCAGATTTCATGTTTTCTTGGTTTTTCATGCGTATTAGGGTTTCAGGGGTCCGGGTTTTCACTTACGGGTCGTTTATGGACAATTTTGCAGGTCCTTACATCCTCCCCACCTTATTTAAGATCTCGTTCTCGAGATTTACTGAAATAAGTGAGGATATTTTCGCTTCATCTCCGATTCCAGCTCCCAGGTGTATTCGGGTCCTCTTTTTGAATCCCACTTGACTTTGACCAGTACCAATCTTTTGTGTTTGAGAAACTTAAAATTTATGTCCTCTATTTGAAGTGGTTTCTCCACGAACTTCAACTTTTCATTCACATGTATGTCTTGAAGAGGGACTAGTAGCGATTCGTCAGATAGACATTTCTTGAGGTTAGATACATGAAATACATCATGTACTCCAGCTAGCTCTTCTGGTAGTTGCAAGCAATAGGCGACCGGTCCTCTTTGCTGGATTACTGGGAATGGTCCTATGTATCTTGGACTTAGTTTCCCTTTCTTACCAAACCGAACCACCCCTTTCCAAGGAGAAACTTTCAATAGTACTTTGTCTCCAACCTGGAATTCTAATGGCTTGCGTCGATTATCGGCATAACTCTTCTGGCGATCTCGAGCCGTTTTCAGTCTTTCCTTGATTTGAGTGATCTTGTCGGTGGTTTCTTGCACGATCTCAGGACCTGATAATTGGCTTTCTCCTATTTATGCCCAGCAAACTGGAGTTCTACACTTTCGTCCATACAGTGCTTTGAACGGGGCAGCTTCGATGCTTGAATGATAACTATTGTTATAGGAGAATTCAATTAAAGCTAAATGGTTGTCCCAGTTTCCTCCAAAATCTATCACACATGCCCTGAGCATGTCTTCCAGGGTTTGGATCGTCCTCTCACTTTGTCCGTCTGTTTGGGGATGGTATGCAGTACTTAAATTTAGTCGGGTCCCCATTGCTTCTTGAAAACTTGTCCGGAAATGTGAAGTGAAACGACTATCCCTATCCGATACAATGGAGAGTGGGACTCCATGTAAGGATACTACCTCGTCTACGTACAATTTTGCTAATCTTTCCATGCTAAAGGTTTCCTTCATGGGTAGAAAATGAGCTGATTTGGTTAATCGATCCACAATTACCCAAATCGCATCGTTACCTTTTCTGGTTTTGGGTAACTTAGTAACAAAGTCCATTGTTATGAGCTCCCATTTCCATACAGGCATTTCTAATTGTTGGAGTAACCCTGAAGGTTTCTGGTGTTCTGTTTTAACTTGTGAGCAAGTTAAGCACTTAGATACATATCTAGCTATATCTTTTTTCATTCCTATCCACCAGAAGTTATTTCTTAAATCTTGGTACATCTTATTATTACCAGGATGCATGGTATACCTAGATTTATGGGCTTCCTCTAAAATCTTATTTCTTAAGTCTCCCTGCTTAGGTACCCAAATCCTTTTCTTGTGGAATCTCCAAATTCCATCAGCTCCTTGCTCTAAGTCTTTTATCCTTACCTTCATTCCTTCAGCATCATCCTGAATGGTTGTTTCTTGAATGTTTTTCAGTTGTTCCATTAAATCTAACTGTAGATTTAATCTAAGAGCACGAACTCGCTTTTGCTTTTCATGATAATTACGACTTAGGGCATCTGCTACTACGTTTGCTTTTCCTTCGTGATATTGAATATCACAGTCGTAGTCACTTAGAATTTCCATCCATCTCCTTTGCCTCATGTTCAATTCTTTTTGCCCAAATATGTACTTTATGCTTTTATGGTCGGTATAAATAGTAAACTTACTTCCATACAGATAGTGTCTCCAAATCTTAAGGGCAAAAATTATCGATCCTAATTCTAAGTCATGTGTCGTATAGTTTTCCTCATGCTTCTTCAATTGCCTTGAGGCGTACGCAATTACCTTCTTGCGTTGCATTAGCACACATCCTAATCCTAGCTTGGAAGCATCACAGTAAACTTCAAAATCTTATGTCCCTTCTGGTAAGGCAAGAATTGGGGCGTTTGTTAAACTTTGCTTTAAAATATTAAAAGCCTCTTCTTGTCTAGATACCCATTCAAACTTCACTGCTTTACAGGTTAGCTTAGTTAATGGTACAGCTATTTTGGAAAAATCCTTAATAAACCGTCTATAGTATCCGGCTAACCCTAGAAAACTTCTAACTTCCATAGCTGATTGCGGGACCTTCCATTTGGTGATCGCTTCTATTTTGGAGGGATCTACGTGAATACCTTCGTGATTCACCATGTGTCCTAAAAATTGTACCTCTTGTAGCCAAAATTCACACTTTGAGAATTTGGCGTAAAGCTTCTCTTTTCTTAACAAAGTTAAGAGTGCATGCAAGTGTTCACAATGCTCGTCCTGACTTTTGGAATAAATGAGTATATCGTTGATAAAGACAATTACAAATTTATCCAAGTACGGTTTACAGATCCTATTCATCATGTCCATGAATGCTGCAGGAGCATTTGTTAATCCAAAGGGCATGACTGTAAACTCGTAATGACCATACCTAGTTCTGAAAGCAGTTTTAGGTATGTCTTCTTCTTGTACCTTTAACTGATGATATCCGGAGCGTAAATCTATCTAAGAAAAATATAGTTGATCGAAAAGATCATCAATCCTAGGTAGTGGGTATCGATTCTTAATTGTAACCTTATTCAATTCCCTGTAATCAATACACATTCGCATCGAACCATCTTTCTTTTTCACGAACAGCAGTAGTGCTCCCCACGGGGATGAACTAGGTTGTATAAATCATTTGCTTAATAATTCATCTAACTGCTTTTTCAGTTCTAACATTTCAGTGGGTGCTAACCGATAAGGTGCCTTGGCTATTGGTGTAGTTCCAAGAATTAGATGAATTCTAAATTCTACTTCCCTATTAGGTGGCAATCCAGGTAGTTCTTCTGGAAATATATCCGGGTATTCTGATACTACTGGAATTTCCTTAAGTTCCTTGCTTTTAGTGTTAATGATTACCGAAATCATATACATTATTCCTTGTTTTCTTGAATAACTGGCCATTTTCATTACGGAAATGAATTTCATTGGCTTACGTGGCTTATCTCCTGTAATCACCACTACTTCTCCTGTGGGTGTATGTATTTCTATGGAATTCTTATCACAGAGAATTCGAGCATGGTTGGCTACTAACCAATCCATTCCTAACACAACATCGAATCCAACTAAATTTATAGGTAACAGGTTTGCAGAAAATTTATGGCATAAGAGTTCTATCTTTCCTTTTTGCAAAACCTTATCTATGTGAACAAAATTACCATCTGCGGTTTCTACCGTAAAAATTTGTCTAAGGTTGGTTAAGGGTAGGTTAAGAGCTTGGCTGAATGAAGTATTTATAAAACTTTGGTTTGCACCAGAGTCAAATAATACTTTTGCATAAACGTCGTGAACTAGGAACGTACCGTCTATCACATCGGGAATTAGCTCTGCTTCCTGGGTAGTCAACTGGAAGGCTCTTGCATTCTTTTTGGTAGTTCCTTCTGCAGGTTTGGCTTTGCTGTCAGCTGGTTTGACCAGTTTAGGGCAGTCTGGTATAAAATGTCCAGCTTCTCCACAGTTGAAACAGATTGTTGATTTCTTCCTCCTGCAATCTTCTTCTTGATGCCCTGGAATTTTGCACAAATTGCAATACCCTTTGCATCTTCCAAAATGCCTTCTTTTACAGGTATTGCAGAATGGAGTAGTGGAAGATTGCCCGGTTCCCTTTTTCTTGAAGTTGCTACTAGCATTACTTCCTCGGAATCCTTGGGTAATCTTTTGGGCCACTTCCTTTTTCCGGTTTTCTTCTCTTGTGCGTACCAGCCCGTCGGTCAAAGTGTTGGCTAATTCAACTGCATCGTCAATTGTGCGGGGTCTCGCAGCTTTGACGATGTCACGAATTTCTCTAATTAAACCCCAAATATAGCTAGAAATAAGTACCGGTTCTGGCGAAGCCAGGGTAGGTACAATTCTAGCATACTCGAAGAATGTCGAAGTATACCCTCGACAATCAACATCCACCATTCGGTGGTTTAGGAACTTATTTGTCATTTGTTCCTTTTCATATTCGGGACAGAATTATCTTTCCACTAGTCTCTTAAATTCTTCCCAATTCATGGCATTAGCCATATCGCTTCGCTTGGCTTGTAGTACCGTGTTCCACCATTCTAGTGCCCCTTCTTTAAAAAGATGCCGCGTACATGACCTTGTCTTCCTCGGCACATTTACTTATTTTAATTACTGCTTCGGTTTTCTCTAACCAACGCAGTGCTGCAGTTGCCCCTTCATTGCCTGCAAATTCGATTGGTTTACAGGCAAGAAATTCCTTGTAAGTGCAACCAGGCGTTGCAGCTTTCATTTTCTTAAGAAATGGGGCTTGCATCACATCATTATCATTATTATTATTGTTGCCGCCTCCATTTACACTATTACTGAAGCTGTCATCATGAGTACGTTTGCTGGGAGTAGGTGGTGGAGGTTCAACTGGATTTCGGGCAGCAGCAAGGATGGCTGGAATAGCATTGGCTATTCCTTGAGCAACAATATTTTCTATATCTTGCCTATTAAGAAAGTGATCCTCATTGTTTTGCTCAGATTGGTTTACTTCATTAACTGGTTCATTAACAGCATGTTCCATCTGTTAATTAACAATATATATGTTATTGGCACAAAATAAATAACAACCAAACATAGTAAAGCAATCACACATAAGCATGTCAACACGTATAGCCAAAATTGTCGACTTTGCGACGTTGATGTTTTTATATATTAGTATGCATCCATACACCCCATTTATATTACAAAAGTTTTATTTTAGGTTATTTTACATAGTTATATTTTTATTAATATTTATTATTATTTTATTATTATTAAACACGTAACCACACAACCACATACGATCCCGTCAGCTGGCACTTCAGAAACGACGTTCTCTCTCGTCGTATTTCCATGATATCCTCTCCCCCACTTCCCTGATTCTATTTCCTGCGTCCACCAGCTCCTCTCCATAGTGGCGGAGTTCAGCCAAGTTCTCTGTGCTCATAGGTGGGTTTGGTGCAGGCTCAGGGTCAAACTGGGGGAAAAAGGTGTTAGGGTTATTCAAGAGATTCTGAAATTGTCAATCACTTGTCCACCATTCCTCCAGCTCTCCGGGTAGAAGTTGGTGGTTGACAATGGGATCTGGGATAGCAGGTGCTAAGTTAACTGGAAGTTGAGATTCAGCGGGGTAATTGAAGAGGTCTTCATTGGCCGGTCCATTGAGGTCACAATTTGCCAGTTTGCGGTCCAGCTCCTCCCACGGTGGCATTTGCTGGGCTTGCCCTGAACTTTCCCCGATCTCTTTTCCTTTCCCTTTATCATTTGAGTCCTCAGTCTTTTTAACCCTCTGTGCGCCTGGCTTCTTCCCCCGTGCGCGTCTCCAGCCTATGATTCTCCTTCTCTTTTTCGTCTTGGGTTTCTCCTGAGGTTGGGCTTGGAATTCCATAGGTTTCTCAGTGTCGGCCCAATAACCGGAAAAGCCCCCGGAAACTTCCATGTCAGCAGAATAGATAGTGAGTTTCTGAAGAGCTTCAGACAACTCATTCATGCTGTTAACATGCATGAAGAACACACACAGACTTAAGTTAATATTTTATTCATCCTGTTGAATTTTCACAGAATCACAAAATAGCAATTTGAAAAGAAATTAAGTATTTCTAAATACTTAATTGGCTTAAATCAGTGGCTCTGATACCACCTTTTTCTGTCACGACCCCCGTCCCGGTGTGACCCGATCCAGGAGCCGCGAGACAGAAACCCCGTGGTATTTATTATTTGATTGGACGGCAGAAGTTTACCAGGATCATTTAAAACTTGAAAACGCCCAATTATTGGTGCAAACCCCGTAATTTACAATAGAGGAATTTCACGAGGAAATTCCCTGTTTTACAAAACATGCTTATTTATTTTACTGAGCCACCACTTCAAGCTTGTTAGTGCTCTGTAGCACTTTTCCTTGATTCACAGTAAGTCACCTGAAACATGTTTTAAAAATATTTTATCAGCGGGGAAATACTGGCGAGTCACTCAATTTTGATAAAACGACACATAGTTATAAATTACAGCATAAGAGCGATTACAATGGCTACTATCTTATTTTTATCTGGCGCCGTGTCACACCCTGGTGACGATGGTCATACCACTATTGGGTCCTTTCACCCAAGTAGTGATGATTATCACTGTTAGGTTGGTGAACCTAACCGTGAGAAATTAGTAATGTGCACAATACCCCACTTGCCAGTGATTCAAGATAACCAAGACTTAATCACTGTAATTATAACTTTTGAAAACAATTTGAGTACTGTAAAACATTGTTGATAAAAAGAGAACGACTCACTTTGCAAGTTTAATTGGGCAGAGTTTAGCCTACTGATAAGCCTGATAACCTAATTTAAACAACAATGCACACGAAACTAGGTCAGTAACTTAATACAACTCTTTACGATAAACTCACGAAATCAAAACCCTCCCGACGAATGACAAAGTATAGCCCAAATACGGGCAGCACTTACACATCCATCGGATCGGTTTCAATCAATTGGACATTGTATCGTAGCAGTGATTGAGTTAATACCCTGTATCGTAGCAGCGTCATGACCCCTTAATACTCGTTTTCAGCAGAATATGGACGTTTTGAGATGAAATTTTCGAATACAGAAGCAAGTCCTATGCACAGGGTACTTATAGCTGATTTTTAGGTTTTACGCGGCCCGCGTAAACCTTAACATAACTTTTACGCGGCCCGCGAGGGCCCCTAGTCTACGTGTAGGGCTTGTGTGTACGAGTAGGGTTGCCACATGTGCGACACGTGGCTTGAACGCTTATCCGGAGACTTTTTAAGTTGACGCAGCCCGCGTAGCCTTACCTTATGGCTTACGCGGCCCACGTGAAAACCAGATTTCATGTTTTCTTGGTTTTTCATGCGTATTAGGGTTTCAGGGGTCCGGGTTTTCACTTACGGGTCGTTTATGGACAATTTTGCAGGTCCTTACAGGTGGCCCTGGTGTTACCTCCGCCAACCGCCGCCGCATCCGCCATAAGAGTATGTGAGTTTTTGGCTAACAGCAGTCAACCTTGGTCAACTGTCGGTGTTAACAGTCAACCCTGGGTAACTCATTGTGGATGAAACAAGTAAGTAATAAAGTGAATGTTCACACATTTCAGTCGTTGTGTTCCGATTATTTGCCGTTTGAGTTTAAGGTTTTAGAAGTTGCTCTTGAGGCTGCTTGTACGTTTTTGGACGCACATATTTGTTTTATTAGTTTTTGGGATATAAGATGATATAATCTTGTAAAATTTGTTTCATTTTAAGAGGTTATAAATCTTATTTAATTTCATCAGGCTGCAGAATTAGAAGTTGAAGCGTATCCATTGCAAGATGAACTTACATCAAAGATCAGTACTTCAAACTTGGAACGTGCTAGTAGATTAAAAAGCAGACTAGTTGCATTGACCCGAAGAGTTCAGAAGGTCAAATAGCCCATCTCGTGATTACTATTACCCGAGTTAGCAACATGTGTGGGTCGGGATTGAAATAGTTTTCATTCTTTTTCCTTAAGAACAGGAAATGAGGATGTTTGTCTAATTCTGCTTAGGGATGATGAAGTATATTAATATTTTCAGCCGGTGGTCTTTGTTTCATCATAGGTGGTGCCATGATTTTTTGGAGTTCTGGCGTAATATGGGTCGGTCCTGCCGGAATTTTGTTTTTTCCGGCAAAAAATGTCGTCCAATCGTGAGCAGTGGCGTCAAGTCGCTAGGAGGCTTTTTTTGGGCGGGATTTGGAATTGGAATGGATAGGTTTGGGTTATTTTATTTAGTTCAAATTTCTTTGGGTTGAGTTTAGGCTTGGGTTAATAAAAATATATTTTAGATTGGGCTTTGATTGGATTAAGTTATTAAGTAAATAAGTGGCTAAAGAATAATTATATAAATTGTGTTATATACTTGTATATTAAATAATAATCAGTGTTTAATTTTTTTTTTTTTTATAAATTCATAAATATTTTTTTCTAAGTGGGGCAATTGAAAATTTTCAAGGGTGCGGGTGAAAATTTGCAAGGGGTGCGGTCGAAATTTCCGACAAAAAATAACACTAAAAAATATTTTTTTAAGGGGTGCGTCCGCCCACCTACGCGTTAGAGTGGGTACGCCCTTGTTTGGTGATTACCTTTGATAACTGATCTTTGCATCTGCCTATCATCTTTTGATTATGTAGTACAAGCGTAGACTAGTTGATAATTTAGATTTGAAAAAATATCTTAAAATTAGCGCCCCTGATTTTTTTGTTTGCTTGTGGCCCCAAAAAATATTAGACCGGCCCATAGGGATATAGAATGGAACGTGGGTACTAAGGTATGTGGATCTTGGCAACTAAGACCGTGGGGTGGGGTATGGTGGGGCTTGGGTTGAGGGCATGAGTTTTGACACGTGGAGTTCGTGCCCCCCTACCGGTGAGTGACGTGTCCGTGGGTATGGCTGGGCTTGGCAGTTTATTAAAAAAAAATGAATAGGAGCCCGTCACATAGGATCGCTAGCCCGCCCCACGCCAGGCTTCAAACTCCCGCCCCTTGGGCCATGCCCCAACCCACGCCCCAACCCAAGCCCCCGGGGTGGTGGCTTGGGCGTTTTCAGCCAACCCACACCCCAATCCATGCCCCATACCCCATAGTCTAATGCATCCACTAGTACAGAAGTGAGCATTAGACGCGGTTAAAATAGTTTTTAGTCGCGGTTTCAAACCCCGACTTAAAATGCCGTGGCTAAAAATGTGTTGTTTATAAGACGCGGTTTGCTGAACCCTGTCTTAAAATAAACCACCGCGACTAAAAAGATGTTCATACTTTTACAAAAATATTTTTAGTCAGGATTATGAACCGCGACTTAAAATCGTTTTACAATTCTAGGAAAAGTTTTTAGTCAGTGTTGGATGAACCGCGACTTAAAGTCGTTTTACAATTTTAAGAAAGGTTTTAGTCGGTGTTGGATGAACCGCGACTTATGACCAATGTTGTAAGAACGACAGATTATGCTGTCAAATTTCAAACACAAATCTGTAGTAAAAAAGAGATATTTAAAAATAACATAATATGCAGTAAAAAAATAATCTGCACTCCAACATAGACGTCAAATCCAATCAATCCTTTTATATATTCAACGTAGTCAAATCCGGACAAGTAAAAAGTGACCCAATACACATTCAACCCGAAAGTCTACAATATTAATTGGTAAAATAACAATTCACTACTTAATCTATTCAAAACCATAAACAAACTTTATTTAAACTAAGGAATACCCAACCCGTCAAATAAAATTGGCATCAATTCCTTCAACGTCTTTTCTTTATCTTCATCTGTAGCCACTTTCTTGTCGTACCACATCTAAAAAATAAAAAATATTATAATTATTAGAAATTAGTTAACATCAACGAACAAATTGTTACAAACACATAACTACTCGTATGTGTGTGTGAGCATTTTTGCGCATGTTATCTTGTATATACTTATGCACATCTAAAAAATAATTAAGAAATAGACTTACTCTGGGAAATTGCTTTTGATACACATTGACAAAGTCGAACATAGATTGAAGAAGTATATAGCCGGCCCGCATTCCCATGTCTCAGCTTGTTGATTGCACTACAATAAATGAACAATTATTATTTATTCAAATTTTTGAAAATCAAACTAGGAAATAGAAAACAAACTTACATTAACCATATCAAATGTAGGTTCTATTGGCAGCAAGGCGCTTTTAATCACACTAGTAAGATGATAGTGGCTAGGATTCTTGTTCGCAGCCGTTATACGTCCATAAACACAGTCGTTTAACGGCTGCGAACGGGCCGTAAACGTAGCTGATAACCGCTGCGTTTGCAGCCGTTAAACCGCTGAGTTTATGGGCCGTTTGCAGCCGTTATACGGCCGTAAACGCAGCCGTTTAACAGCTGCGAACGGGCCGTAAACACAGCGGGTTAAAGGTTGAAACCCGTAACCGTGAACGGTGTGACCCATAACTCGGTTAAACACGTAACCCGTTCGACCATGACCCGATAACGCACCGACCCGTGACCCGTAAGCGAACCCGATTAACCCAACATTATAAGCATGTATCCTACCTAAACCCCTTGCTTGGCTTTTGCCTCCAGTTAACAAGGTTTAAAAAAACGGAAACGAGTATCGAGGCGTTTTCCCTTCGAGGCGCGAGGTGTAAGTATTGAGGCGGAACGAGGCGTAAGTCCGAGGCGGTATTAATAAATAAATATTAAAATTATATATATCATAAAATAATAAATACTTAACATCAAAAAATGACTTTTCTCATCAAATCAGCAGTTAAAAACATAAAAGAAGATTCAAATCAGCAATATTATTAACATGATTCCTTTGAGTGTACACTAACAGCAAGTAAATTAATGTTTGAGTTATTATCATAAATTTTCAGACACACTTGTATTGAATCACGATTGAATAAGAAATCAACAGTGAATCAGATTTAATATTAACAGCAATATTATTAACAGCAATATTATCAACTAACACAATCAATAAAAATCAGCAGTGAATCACGATTGAATAAGAAAGCAGTGAAGAGAACTTACTTGTATTGAAGATTGAATAAGATTGAAAGAAAAAATTGCAAGTGAAGAATCGACCAGATGCAGTGAAGAATCGATTGTGACCTGCAGTGTTATAAGATCAGTGTATTGCAATATAAATTGAATAAGATTAAAAGCAGTGAAGAGTACTTACTTGTATTGAAGATTGAATCAACCAGATGCAGTGAAGAATCGACCAGATGCAAGAAACGATTTTGTTTTTTTGGATGTCTAAAATAAAAAACCCTAAGGCTATTTAAAGAAATAAAAAAAATTGGCGATAATACTTTTTTTGCCGCCCATATGCTGCTTTTGGCGCCTAAAATAAAGTCCAATCCAGATTTTATACCACCTAAAAATAAAACGTACGCCTCGCCAATTCCTACCGCCTCGGACGTTTTTTTTCCGCCTCACTCAAGTGAGGCGCACGTTTAATATCTGGACCTGAGGCGCCGCCTCATAAGCGTTTTCCTTCCGTTTCGAACTGAGGCGCGCCTCAGTACGTACGCCTCGGGCGTTTTTTTAAACCATGCCGCAGTAAACTATCAAGGCGAGAAGACGCATTCCGCAAATAAAGATCCGAGCACAACCACCACCCGCACATAAATATCTGCATGAAACAAACAATTAACGAATTAAAGTCTTTTGAACTGATTAACGAAAAATAGTAACTGGTAATCAACTTTGATTTAAAACCTCGGATTTGGCCTCTTCAATTGCTAAAGCAACTAGTGTTTTTCAATAACGCGCGTTGCGCGAAAGGCATTGGTTACACATCTGAATGACTGGTAATCTGAATTTCATCTGGCAATCTAAAACTTAAAATGCAATCATATGAAGCAACTGGTTAAAGAAGATAACGAAATTATGCCGAACATTTTTTTTACCTGTGGCTGGATGCACCATACTAGCAGCAGCACCAAATGCAAGGTTCTTTTGCTTTGTGTTCGGTAATGATCCGCCTACTGGAATATACGACCGTTCCTTCCCAATGACAAGCAACAAAATACTACCAAATTAGTAAGGTCAAAAGTCAACACAGGTATTTCTAAACTGGATCAAAGAGGCCAAAAGTGAGTACCTCTTCATAAGTTTTGGTTATTCGGATCCCCATTGTCTTTAATCTTGACATGAGCCACTTGGTAAATACATATACACTCATGATTACCAAAACAGAAAAAAAAAATGATCTACTAGGGATTAAACAGGTGATAAAATGAAACTTGATGGTTTATTTGGTAATAAAATATTAGTTTTTTATTTATTGCAAAAGTTTTCCTGAAGCTGCTCCAGATGCAACGGTAGCAAGCCTATTTCAGAGCAAAAGTATAACTATCAAACTTTCAGTTTCAGGAGTACGGTTATAAGTTGGAATGTTAATAAGTAACAAAACAGTTACCTGCATGGAATTGTGATATTGCCTTCGCACTCAATGAGACTCTGGCCATTTGGAGCTTCAGTAAATCAGTAATCCGTTCCAGTTTGGAGCTCAGATATGAAACGCCTGACTCCACACACCTAAAAAAGAATGTAAATTATCGTTTGACATCGCTTTAAAGGAATAGACCTATGTTAATGACGGTATATAAACAAAACAAAACAAAATGTTTAAGTGAAAGTAGGTTGCTGTTCTGCGGCGTTTTCCGAAATAAATAAAAGAAACATTACGACTAACTCGTCCATAGGCACGACCTATGAGGATGGGATCGTTGTCATCAAGATATACAACAGTATCCCGCCAAACATGCTCAATACACCCTTCAAGTCCAAGACCTGCCAAAATATAATAAAAATTTAAGAGCAACCCATTATGCAACTTTTTGATGAACGAATCGATCTGTGTAACAGATACCACATTTCAAAGCTGTTGGCATCAAACTAGTATGATTTTGGAACGAAAAGTTTTGACCTAAAAGGTAATTTATACCCATACCTATAAACAAACAGCTCCTATCTGTGTAACTGATTCTGCAGCAAGAGCAAGCCCAACAGGACCACAACCAATTACAACCAAATCTAGTACACACTCTCCTATCGGTATCCTTGGCAGCTGCGGAATTGATACAATTTTTTTCAGGTAATAACAAACAGCTAACCAATTTTAAGTTAGCTACCTTACAATAAGATCCAATCATTTAAACATATTCAATGAAAATGACAGCTCAAATTTAACATGGTTCACATTCCAATAATCCAATATCACCAATATCTCATGTGGCCTACCCTCCGTTACCAACTGATTTAACCTCAAAAATAGGTCAACAAAGATTAGATTGATAGCAGATGTTATGGATTCAGGACTAAAGAGGAAGAAGAAATTACCTTGTGGTTCGGCGTTGCTGAGAAGGTGGTCCGGCGACCGGCGGAGAGGAGGCGGCGTCAATCGAGGATCTGGGGAGGCAACTGGTGTGTGATTTGGGGGGAACGAAGAAGTGTCTAGCCCGCCAAAGGTTTTGATAGCCTTTATGCTTTACTATAAGTTCAACCGTCGGATTGTGTGATGATCGAACGGCCAATGATCTATTTTAAAGGTTGGACACGGATTGAAGGAGATTTCATATAAAACTTGATTTAGTTATATTCAGTACACTCAAAAGTCAAAACATGGAGCATCTATCCTTATAAATTTTAGTTATATAATTAAAAAACAAAAAATTATATATTTATTTCAATTTCTCAAAAACAAAAGAAAAACATAATTTTAATTATAGAATTAAAAATATTGTATTCTATATAATGACGTAACGTTTATATATAATGTAATTACAAAACATCGATTTAGTCTTAACCTCACTCCAAAAGGCTGCCAAAACCCAACTCCAAAAATATTAACCTCACTATTTATTAGGGGTGTGAATTTCTGACACGACACTAACCTAACACGAAATTCGTGGGTTTGGGTTTAATATAAATGGGTTCGGGTCAATTTCAGGTTGAACCCGCGAACCCGTTTAGCTAAACGGATCGGGTTCGGGTCAACCTGGTCGGGTTGGCGGGTTGACCTGTTTAACCCCTTTATATTATATAATATTTTTTTACAATATATTTTATGTTTTAAATTAAATTGGGTATGTATTTTATGCTATAATTATAACTTAGAAAAAGAAACCCACATAAGATTTTATAATTTAAATATAATTGTATTATATAGATTTGTGTTTTTTAAGTAAACTTTAAATTTAATATATTAATTTGTGTAAAAAATTAAAATATAAAAGTTTTCGGGTTGAATGGGTCGGGTTCGGGTCAATCCACGAATATTCGGGCCGGGTCGGGGTCGGGTTCATTGGTCTAATGACCTGACAAATCACAAAGACTTAGCTTCATATCACATACTACATGCTTATATATTATATCTATACACATAATAATAATATTAATATTAATAATAATAAGAACAAAATAACTTTGATACATATGTGTAATTCACTATGCTGATACATTAATACATACAGTAAAGTAAAAAAAAAAACATAAAATAACATTGATATTTCATGAAGTATAACTAAATTTCAACCCTGAAAGTAGATGTTCAGCAGATTATCGGATACATAAACCCTAGAATTTAAGATGAGGTTTGTTACCTGGAAGGAGATGATCAGCAGGAAACTTATTTAGATTTGGGATGATGAAGCGGCTGAGGGTTTGGGTTTTTGAGAGGGAATTGGGAATTTGGTGTCTAGAATTTTGTGAGGGATTTGGGATGATGAAGCGTCTAAGGGTTTGGGTTTTTGAGAGGGAATTTTGGGGAAATGAAATATTGTTCAACTTTTTGATAAGTTTTTAAAAGGCGCCAAAATTTAGATAGATGGATGATTAAATTAATTAAAAATTAAACGATGACACAAAATAATGACACACATATTTGTTGTGGGCTGGTTTCTGAGCTCATATCCTGAGAAATATATTGGCTTATATCTTAATTATATGATATCTGTTCACATCCGGGATGCTGATTCAGGATTGAAGGGGTATGGTCCCGGATCTCGCGTCAGCATGACCGCGAAGGACCATTACCCTTATCAAAAACCTCCACCAGCAATAACTCACCTGTGTCCGCGTGGGCACACGCGAATACAGTGTTCCAATCTGTCCAGTGATGAGAAGACTTACCTTAAGGACGGAAACCTGTGTCCGCGTGGGCACACGCGAATACAGTCTATGGCACTGAAGCGGTGATCCCCGCGGAAGTAGGCCTCCCCTCACCTAGAATGTTGGCCATCAACAAGATAGACAATAATGAGGAACGCAGGGTTGACTTGGACCTCTTGGAAGAAAGGCGCGAAAACACTGCCATCAACGAGGCCAAATATAAAACCAAACTTGAAAAGTACTACAATGCACGCGTTCGCATTTGTACCTTCAACCCGGGAGACTACGTCCTTCGTGATAATGAAGCATCCAACGCGGAACGCCCAGGGAAACTTGCCCCCAAGTGGGAAGGACCGTACCTCATCCAAGAGGTCCTGGGCAAAGGCGCGTATAAACTACAAACATTAGAAGGCGAAACTATCGCACGCACATGGAATGCACAGCAGCTTCGACGCTGTTATATGTAAGCCATGTCTTCTACATGTAACCTATTGGGCCGCATGCCATTTGCAAATAAATAAATAGACGATTCAATGCAATATTGTTTATTTATTTCTATTACAAATGTGTGTTCCACTCTGAGGTATACACAAAAACAGATTAGCAAAATCTTCATTCGTGATACCCACACAGAGTGGTAACCACACGCAACTATTATAATAGGCCAGCAATGGCAATATTGTTTGTCTAACCAGAGACAAATCTTCTTACTTGCATATCACCTAGATAGGCAAAAGGCAATTACAGATTTAGTGTTACTCACAGTAACACTAAACTCGTATAAATTCAAACATGCAAGTAGTAAAAACACTTGTACAAATTGAACAAAACAATTCTTTATATTCAAAAAATTCCTACACCTGCGCGGTGCACAGGGAATTTACATAAAGTTTTGGAACAGTTACATAAGGAAACAAAAAAGGCACGCAGGCCAATCTAATCTTCCTTTGTACCACTGGGGCCCGCACCATCCTTGCCCTCAACAACTGGTTTTTCCTCATCCTCTTCATCAGCGTATAACACTCGCAAGCGGTCCACATAGTCCTCCGCTTCTAGAAACTTTTCAAGTTCTTCAAGACCTGAGAGGGTTCTTTGCTACAAACCGCAACCACTCGTGCGTAGCCACTACAAACCGCAAACTATGCGAACGGTAGCTACGGAAGAGCCACAACTAAACCATCACGCGGATGAGCAAAGCTACCTCAAGAAAAACTGCTTCTAAACTAAGCATGAAGGAAAGTGGCTACAAAATGAATGCGGGAGAGTTTCAACCAACTTCCCAAGGGTCTAAGTTGGTCTCTTCCGGCAACGCTACTTACAGGAAAACTACTTTCCACAAAAGCGTGAAGGAAAGTAGCTCCAGAACAGTGGTAACAAGTCTGCCTATGAGTAGTTACCCACCTATGGAGCGCATAGAATAAACAATGGTGGGCACAACTCTGCCTATGACCATGTTTATCTGCCCATAGTCCAGATTCACATTGTTCGACCAAACACGGCCAACAATGGCGCAACTACCCCACGCCCCTCAAACGAATATGGCCAACAAGGTACGGCAACGAGGTAACCGCAAAGTACGTGCGGTTACTAGAGAGCTAAGCCTCAGAGGACGTGCGGTTACTTGAGAGATAAACCGCAGAGGACGTGCGGTTACTAGAAAACTCAACTGGAGAACACGAATACCCCACAAAACAGGGATCATCGTTACATGTCCAGTTGCTGAACATAGAGCTTGAGCAAAGTACTCACAACTTTGCACCAGCCGACGCAAAGGTTACAACTAAAGTGACGAAGACTGACATCTTCTGTCATGATCTCAGAGGTTGGTTCGAACCCTGATAACATCTCCAGTTACCATCTCAAAGGTTGGTTCAAAACACCAACAGGTGGCTAACGACATCAGAAAAAGGTGGACCATAACACCAAGTCAAGCCCCTGGCTGAGAATTCCGCATCAGACTGAACTTGCTCACCGGTGCGGAATTCAATATTTCCAACGCACCCTTCTCAAAGGAAGAAACAATCCACTCGAACGATCTACCGACCAAACGGTCGACAGTTCGATTTACTGAAAGTAGGAGCCATCTGCATGGCCCATTTTCTACCTTCTAGACACCATAGTCCAGTATCCCTCCCACATGCAACTTGCATAAGGAAGGAACACTAGACTGGGGGGACTTGAAGGGGTATGGTCCCGGATCTCGCGTCAGCATGACCGCGAAGGACCATTACCCTTATCAAAAACCTCCACCAGCAATAACTCACCTGTGTCCGCTTGGGCACATGCGAATACAGTGTTCCAATCTGTCCAGTGATGAGAAGACTTACCTTAAGGACGGAAACCAATGTTACGCATAGCGATGCGGCCCCGCACCGCATCCTATAAACATTTTCGTCACGACAAGGGATCTGGACAACAGTAACAGTCACTAAGCAGCGATGCGGCCTGGCACCGCATCCCACGTAAATCATGGATGGAACAACCAATGCGGGAACAACATCAAATGACCGCAAGCAGCGATGCGGCCTGGCACCGCATCCTGCCTACAAGGCAAGTAGGCCTGACACCACAGTGCAAGTGGCACTGGGGACAGTCGCCTACCGGCCCACGTATAGACAACAGCCTGACACCACAGCACGACGTGGCATCACCACCGTAATCGACAGGTCTGACAAACCTGCAAATAGCTGTGCGATGTCAGGCTAGCTACTCAACTACTCTCCTTCACTCCTCGGCTATAAATACTCACCCCAAACCAGGTTTGAGGTATCACTTCTCAACTCTCTCAATACTACTACTATCACACTTTGCTTCTCAAGCAAATTACTGATTCTCACGCCGGAGAGTGGTAACAAGGAGCACCCCCCACCCCATCCTCCTTGTTGCGAGTCACGGTTTGTTTCCTTGTGCAGGAAACCCACCACCAGACGATCCAGCCAGCGATCCTCGGAAAGAAGGGATTAACCCTCTTGACGAGACCAGTGAGTTAACCCACCCGGTTAACAATTGTTTCATCAAGGATATTGGTAACATCCTGAATGGTATCCTAGGATCACTAACGGATTATGTGTAGGTACGCGGGTTAGAAGCTGGCAACGTTCACGAGGACTTATTCCGCAGAAGACTCGGTCCAAGTCGTTCAAATGAAGACGTTGAAGCCGTATTACTCGGTCTACAACGTTTATAATGGAATATTCAGAACATCCCATATTTATAGGAATATTTGTTTGTATTTCGTTACTATAAATAGGAGGAACATCAGATCGAATAGGACACTGCAATCACACTCACTACACTCTAACACTTGCTCTCTCGCAATTTGTACTTTCACACAAAATCATGGTAACACTTAGCGATCCGGTTGATATCCTGCACTGTATCCTGAAGTTTAAAGCAATAAGAAGAACAAGGCAGCTGCGATTGTCAGCTCCCCAGGTTTTGTGCCGGCGATCTAAATTGATCAAGGGCTTTCCTCGTACATCTTGTGTCGTCCCCTTTACTTTTTGCTCATTGTTTGATCGGAGATACAGCTCAATATCCTGAGCCGTATCCTGAATACTGTTTTTTTTCTAAATAACTTAACCAGCATATTTTCAACGCACTTTTTAGCACACTACCTCACTTAACTAATTTGATCACTTAATTGCTTCGGTAATTTTTGACCAAAACAATATTGATGACACACAGCGATGACACACACGTTTTGTTTAACTATTAAAAGTTAGAAAATGACACAAAACCATGACACACATATTTTAATGTGTTTTATTTCTTTAAAAATGACATTTAAACGATGGCACACAAGAATAAGTGTCATAAAACATTCAGATTTTACAAATGATGACATTTTTTCTATGACACAAGCATTTGTGTGTCATAAATTTAGTGTGTGTCATTGTTCTTGTGTCATTAAAGGTATTTTTTTCTAGTAGTGTGATGGAGATGATTGTTAAACCTGAGGTTGTTTACACAAGTGAACCAAGAACGCACAACTCCAATTAATACTCTTGCTTACAGCCTTTGATCAAAGAAAATAAACGTTATAGCACCAAAAGGAAACAAACTTTTTTTCTTATTCAAAACTCAACCTTGCATATTTATAAACCTAAGCTACTATCCTAATTAATTACAAACTTACTCCAACTAGGAAACATGGCATTTTATCTCTATCCATATCATACTTAAAAAATAGAAATCATGGTCTTTATCTCTATCCATATCATACTTAAAAAAATCAAATAATATATATGTCAATCGGATCATTTTTTTAATTATATTTTAAGTCAGGGGTTTGTAAACACCGTCTAAAGCTATGTAAGCATATTTTAAGTCAGGGTTCGTATCAAAACACGTGAATTTTATTAATGTTAAATTATATTTTAAGTCAGGGTTTGTAAAACACCGTCTAAAGCTATGTAGGCATATTTTAAGTCGGGGTTTGTATCAAAAGACACGAATTTTATTAGTGTTTAAAGGATATTTCGTTACTATCCTGATGACATGAGATTGTGTGTGTATATTTAGACGGGGTTATGGGCATTACCGCGTCTAAAAACAAAATTAAACCCCGTCTAATGGTTACTTGTGTACTGATATCGTGTCCACTTAGTTACAACTACACCTAGGTTAATGTGATAAATTTCAATGACACGTTTCTGTACTACTTTGTAACTCTTTATATAAACAAGTGTTCTATTTTGTATGCTGGAAAGCTTGTTAATTCCAAGTTCCTTAACAATATGTCTTCCCCTTCTCCTAACCCTTCTGATTCTTTTAATCCTGAAGGCCTTGTTGTGATTGGTAACCATATGTCTTCCCCTCCGCCTCCGCCTCCTTCTTCGCCTGAATCTATTTCAACAGGCCTCGCTCTTGGAATTGTGATTGGTGTCATAGTTTTTATATTTAGTAAGTCTTACTACATAAACTAGCCAATAAAATAAATCTGGAGGCAATAATACTCATTTGCAGTGCAAATTTAAGTGAATTCTAGATATTAATGATTTTTTTTCTTATATTACAGTTTGTTTGGTAGTTTATAGCATGGGATTAAAGGAACAAGAAGACTCTCGATTCATTACCATAGCCATGGCCCGGTTCCTTGATGACATGGAAAGGGAAAAGCCCATCCGGTTCACCACTCAAGAACTAAGAATATCCACAGATAACTTCAACCACATATTGGGTTCAGGCGCATTTGGCATAGTTTACAAGGGAGTCATCGGCAACAACCGGCATGTGGCCGTGAAAGTACTAAATGGGACCTCTAACCAGCAAATTGAGGAGCAATTTATGGCAGAAATGACCACCATGGGAAGAACACACCACTTTAATCTTGTTAGGCTTTATGGATTTTGTTTTGAATCAAGTTTAATAGCTCTTGTATATGAGTACATGGCTAACGGCTCATTGGATAATCATTTGTTTAAAGGGAATAAAGGGGCTATGATAGAGTTTGAAAAGCTTCACGAGATTGCGGTGGGAGCAGCAAGAGGCATCACGTACTTGCATGAAGAATGCGCTCAAAGAATAGTTCACTATGATATCAAACCAGGAAACATACTCTTGGATTCAAATTTTTGTGCAAAAGTAGCTGATTTCGGTTTGGCCAAACTTTGCAATAGGGATAACACCCATATAACTATGACAAGGGGACGTGGTACCCCAGGCTATGCTGCCCCTGAGATCTGGATGCCTCTTCCAGTTACACACAAATGTGATGTTTATAGTTTCGGGATGCTACTTTTTGAGATCATTGGACGGAGGAGGAGGAACACTGACATTAATAATTCTAGTGATATCCGACAGTGGTTCCCGGTATGGGCTTGGGACAAGTACGAAACAAACCAAATGAGAGATTTGATGGCAGATTGTGAGATTGAAGAAAAGGATAATGAAGTCGTGGAGAGGATGCTGAAGGTGGCTCTTTGCTGTGTTCAGTATAGGCCTGAGATTAGGCCAGTGATGAGCATGGTTGTTAAAATGTTGGAAGGTGTCATAGAGGTCCCTAACCCTTTAAATCCGTTTACACACTTATTTTCAGAGAATAATGAATCTAATGATTTCTATGGCCAAATGCCACTGAATGTCGATGGTTCAGACTGGTCTTCGTTTGAAGTTGTAACAAGATCTAGTGAAATCACGGAGACGCCACTTATGAGAAGATATGAAATTACAAGTGCATCTGAATAACCATGTGAAACGCCACCAAAACAACATATTTTGTTTTGAAAATAAGATGCTTCTCATGATATACTTAAGACTGTATAATAGATTCTACTGTTTCAAACTACGTACTCATGGTTAGAAAAAAATAATATAGTCATCGTTGATAAAGTTTCAATCAAGTTTCTTGGTAGATTTAGGGCTTCCATTAAAATTACATCTGCGTGTTATGAGTTTCTTATATTTTTGTTTGCTTTGATATAGTGCTTTTATACTTTAAAGTTTCTTTACACCTATTACTATGTTTGACAATATTTTTGTTTGCTTTGATATAGTGCTTTTATACTTCAATTTTTGTTTGCTTTGATATAGTACTTTTATACTTCAAAGTTTCTTTACACCTATTACTATGTTTGATTGTTTGACTACTAGGTTTAACGCCTCTAAAGGAGGAGGGAGTGCCCAAAAGATGCAAGTGGGATGGCGAGGTGGTGTGGCGGTACCTGTGGGAACATCGCCCCACCTACGCGGTACCCTTTTGCGGAATGAGTTTTCATGTGTGTGTCCGAGGAGTGATGTAGAGAAAGTTTTGCCCAATGACTTTTTTCTATTTTTATATATTTTAAAACAATCAATAATTTCCTAGTCCTTTTTTTATTTCTCACATAATTTTTTCACACAACATTACTTTTTCAACCTATACTCCACTGGATTCAACAACAAAGTTTAGAATTATTTTCAATGTCAAGCTCACATGGAAAGAGCTTTTGGTTTCCAGAAAAGTCAATATTGGGGTTGTAGTATGTTGATACAACAAATACAAGACCAACGGTGGTAGCTGGACTGGCTAGGTAGAATGGTTGAAGGGTTCAACCTTGCCTAACGCAGGTCGTGGGGTCCCCCCACGTTTGCGAGACGTGGAAGGAGGTTTACTAGTTTATTGTTGTTCTTTGCTATAGATCCTCCTCTGAATCGTATCCAGATTTGAAAGTGGTAGCAAAGGGAATGTGTGTGTTGGATGTGAAAGGGAATGACTTGTGCGAGACAAGCATTCGATGTGAATGACCAGAGATTGGAGAATCAGAGCTGGTCCGGATGTCCACTCTGAAGTAAATGAAGTGTCATTTTATAAGGGAATGCATCTCCCGAAGTGGAATGGATTAGACTAGTAACCTCGCTTGCAGTGGAGGGTTTCCCCTTTCGGGGGTTGAAGGCTTTTGACCCCCGGATAATAGTGTGCATTGGCAGACCTGCTTTGCTTTTGCGGCTGTGGGTTGGTGAAGCGATCTTCAGATGTGACCGGCTACTGTTTCTGCATTGCTTTTCCCAACTCACAGCTTTTCAACCGTTGAACCGTTTAACCTTTTAAGCGCTTACATATTTAATCATTTCATTTAGTCTTGAGCTACCCCCGTCATCATAGTACGAAACCCAACACAAAGTGGGAAGTGGAAAGAGGGTTTTATGGGATTCTGTTTTGGTTTTATTTGTATATGAGGGGGGTTGTGGTTTTATGCTTTTACCTGAGGTGAAGTTGCTTGATTTATTTATCAAAACCAAGTGTAATAGCCAGGTTTATATCTATCTTTTGCTAACAGGTTGTTGGATTCACATGTTTTATTTTTAATGTTGTTAAGCATTAGTTATTAGGGAATTGACAGTGACTAGGGAGTGTGGATCTGGCATTAGTTATTAGGGAAGCTAAGATCAGAAGCTGCACAGAACAAAGAACGGATTTTGGATCTTCAACAACGAGTTGAAAAGATGCAGGAAGATGAACACAAAGGTAGTGTCGGGATTGATTCGGAGATTGAGTTAAAGCTTTGTAGATTGAAGGATTTGGAAGATGAAGTCAATGAATTGAGAAAGCCAACTGCCAACGTACAACAACATACAACTTTTGATTATTTCGCATTTAATATTCATTTATCTATTCGTTCTTAACATTTAAGTCTATTCAAATTGTATTTATATATTTTTAATATATTCAGTATTCGTCATTAAGAAAATAAAAATAACTCTTAAATATGAAAACAAGCTAAAGAAACATATTCCGTTGACTAACAAGTTGTATAAGCAAGATTTTTGTCTACACAATATGCATATCACAGTATCATGGTAGGACAAACCAAGTTTATGTAGACTTTTATAGTGTGAGTGAGTCCATCTATACAATATTGCATTCAAGTGTCTTGCCCATGTTTGCCACGCCTAAAGAGTCACGCATATGATAAGCACACGAGTAGCTCTCAAAGAAAATGTCATGGAAAAGTGTCCATTGAAAGAGGGAGCATTACCCCTTAGTTAGGTCCTTATAGCGGTGGCTCAACATGTTCGAAGGTTTAAAGCTAAATAAATATTTGGGGCTGATTAGAGTCACTTATAACGGTGGCTCAACAAGTATATGAACATGTAATTTTTTAAATCTATATTAATTGGATTAAAATAGTTAATTATCCAAGTAGTGGATCCCAAATATGGTAAAATATTAAGCATTAAAACTTTTTATATAAATAACTAAAATGAGTGTCATTATGTAAAATTTTAAAGGAATTCTGATAAAATTGGTGTTAGACGTCAAACATGTCATAAATTGACCTCAAATTTGTTATATTTCAAAACTACATTGACTATTCATTAGTAAGTCTATAATTTTTAACATATATGTGACGTCCGTATAAAGGACCACCTCTCTTCAATCACGTCTTCCATGAAATTTCTTTTTTGAAAGCAACTTTTGTATTTTATGACATTTTAGACTTGTTTGAATGAAGTGAATGTTCTAAACATTCCACAAAATTTAAATCCAAACCATTGATCACGAGATAAACTTATAAACGCCTTCCATGAAATTTCTTCTTCGAAAGCTAGCTGCTCTTGTGTTTTAGGATATTTTAGACTTGTTTAAAAACATGTTACAAAATTTAAATCTAAACCAATGATGACCAGATAAAACTCACATTTAGTTATTGCAAGATGCTCTTGAGTTTTAGGGTCATTAAGGTGATGTTTGTTTTTACAGATGTAAAATGTCTGCAGTGTGCGGACCATATCTGCAGACATCTATAGCAGAAGAGCTGGATCAAACCTCTGCAGTATGCAAGAAGAAGACTGTTTGTTTTTTAACTGCTTTTTGAAACCATAAGCAAACCACTTGCTTTTTAAAAATGAACAAAATCGGATACCTCATAAGCATTCGCAATCTTAACAAACAATATCTTCGATTCAAGATCTTCTGGATTTTTATCAGGATGACCACAAAAACAAACAAATATCTTTCAATTCAATTCAATTCAATTCAAACAACAAACAAATCTCACTGTATGTAACATTAATTAATCAACAACAAACTTACTACTTTAACGAGAGCTTGTAGTACGCTAGCTTGATTTCAGATGAATTCGCATTTTGCGAAACCCTAGAGATGTAAATCGAGAGAAATTGAGTTAAAAGTTAGAATAAAATTGTGGTGATTTGAAAGCAGAGGTGATTAAAGTGTTGCTAACCCTAGTAGATCGTAGCAATCATCTTCGTCGCAATAGATTGAGATCGACGGTTGAATGAAGAAGATGATAAGAAGCGAAACGACACCGTATGGGCGAAACGACGTTGTAGCCATCGTCTTTGTCGTTTTGATCCGAGAACTTTGGTTTCGTCTTGAACTCGTTGTCTCAACAAGGGAATGTGTAATTACGTTTATGACCTTATGGTTTCTCAATTTGTTGGAGGAGGAAAAGGGTGGAGGAGAAGAAGGAGGTGTAGGGTTTGTGTCTGTGATGCAAAAAGAAAGGTAGAAGAGTTAAGAAGAGGTGAGAAGACCCATTCTCACATCTGCACCAAAGAGAGGTCTCACAGTCCTTTTTTAATGAACTGTCTTCTAAAAATCAAACACTTTGTTGACCTAAACGTCTGCGTGTGATCTTCGCGACGCAGACAAAAGAGGCCAGAAAGAGCTTTTGTGTAAACATGTTTTAATAGGATGGCCTCTCACTAGTTTGCTTTGGGTGAAGAGTTTTCAAATGACTGTTTTAATTTTTTTTTTTAAATAAACTTCATTAAAACACACATTCGACCCAAACGGGCAAAAGGCCAAACAAACACAAACGCCCCCGACCCAAACGGGCAAAGGGTAACAAATTACAACATGTATAGAGGATATTTACACCAGTCCTCCCATATAATATACTTACAAGAAGTTCTATTTTTAACCCACGCATAACCCCTAGATTTTAACTCCCCAATGATGTCGCCCGGTCTACATTTTCTTTGATTAAAAACCATATCGTTTCTGCCTTTCCATATACACCAACATGCTATAATGCCCAACCCGTAGAAGATTTTCTCCGCCTTCTTACCACTCTTTGTAAGCTTGTGACTTTCTAATATGTCTTTGAATTCAAAAAAGAAAAGCGGCGGGATGTTGCACCAAGCACTGAAGGTCGACCAAGCCTGTAAAGCCACCGAGCATGCAGTGAATAAGTGATCCACCATCTCCCCGTAATCGCCGCAAAAAGGACACATGACCGAGGGAATATCCACGTTACTTCTTCTTAAATTAACTCTCGTAGAAAGTCTGTCTAAGTTGACTCTCCAAGCCATAATATTGTATTTGATGGGCACCCATTTACACCAATTAAAATTAGGAGGGTGACTAGTGCCTCTTTCCACTATCAAAGACTTTTTGACCGCCTTCACCGAGAAACCTTTCTGATTATCATCAAACCAATACCACTTGTCCTTATCGTTGGATAGACTAACGTTGTTAAGAACCTCCATGCACTCCTTCCATTCCTTTAGCTCCTCTTCGGACTCTGGCTGTCTAGACCATTGTCAAGCGTAAACTCCATTTCCTTGAACCGCTTCAAATCTCTCTGCAACCCTGCAAGATTTAAACATCTCCAAACCAAACAAAAGCGGCCATCTTTCCATAAAAGGAAGATCGCCGGACCAGGAATCGATCCAAAAACGAGTGTTGACCCCATTCCCCACCTTACCCAAGAACAACCTATTTAACCCCCTTCCATTTAATTTCATTTTATTTAACAACTTAACCACATTTTTCCAACACCCTGCGATGTTACCGTTAAGCGAAAGAAAGCTCCAATGGTTGGCCTTACCATGGCAAGCTTCCACCACTTTACACCAAAGATTATGATTTTCCACCCTGAACCTCCAACCCCATTTAACAAGAAGAGCCTCATTGACCTCTAAGAGCCTGTTTATATCCATCCCTCCTATATTTTTAGGCCAAGTGACCCAATCCCAAGCCACGCAGTTCATTTTATTAATACTACTGGACCCCGCCCATAGGAATTTTCTCATTTTGGCTTCAAGAGTCTTTATAACCCCAACCGGTGCCTTATATAACGAAAAATAGTATATAGGCAGACTCTCAAACACCAAATTAATCAGCGTAAGCCATCCCCCAGTCGATAATGTTTTAGCTTTCCACGCCGACAATCTTTTATCGAAAACCTCTATAATAGGCGTCCAGTTGTTAATTCTATTCATATTATTACCCATCGAAATTCCCAAGTCAGTAAGCTAGATAAAATCCGACTTGCATCCAATCATATTACACATATCCAAAACTCCATCATTACCCACACCCAGCCCATAAATGTTAAATTTTTGAAGATTGATTTTTAAACCCGACGCTAAATAAAAAATTCTCAAACATCTAGCCACGTTCTTCACATTTTCCTTCTCCCATTCACCCAACAGGAGAGCATCGTCAGCGTAAAAAATGTGAGAAATAATTGGGCCGTTGTTTGGAGTTTGAATCCCTCTGAACAACCCTTCGATCCTAGCTTTGTACAAAATGTTTGAGAGACCTTCCATGACCAGAAGGAACAGGAACGGAGATAACGGGTATCCCTGTCTGACTCCTTTGGAACAGTTGAATTCAAAAGTAGGAGATCCGTTCACTGAAACCGAGGATCTAGCCGAAACTAGGATTCCTTCTATCCATTTACACCATAAAGCCCGAAAACCCATTTGTCTCATTATGTCTAAAAGAAAACTCCAATTAACATTGTCGTAAGCCTTTTCAAAATCTATTTTAAAAGGAAAGCCTTTTTTTGTCTTTTCTAATCCAAGCAATGAGCTCATTTAGCATTAATAGGTTGTCTAGAATGTACCTCCCTTTGAGAAACGTCGTTTGATTCTCCATGATGATAGATCCAATAACTACTTTGAGATGATTTGCCAGAATCTTAGAAATAGTTTTTCTTATCACCTCGATCAGGTTAATCAGTCGATACTCTCTCAGCCCCACCAGATCCTTGTTTTTCGGAATAAGAGTTATGAAATAAGAGTTACATCCCACCGCAATAGAGCCTTTGCTGTAAAAGGAAACCATCAAGTTATAAAAATCCAATTCAAATAAATTCCAATATCTTTTAATGAATTTGAAGTTGAAACCGTCTGACCCAGGTGCTTTGTCGGAGCTACATTCAAACACTACACTTTTGATTTCTTCTTTGCTGAAAGGAGCCGTCAGAGACGCCGCATCAACCTCCGATAGACGCCTAACGTGATGGCAGATGAGTTTAGGTTTATTCCTTATTTTTTCTTCGAACGCCCTTATGAAGAATCCCATAATCCCTTTTTTTATCAAAGAAGGTTTAGTGGTCCACACATCTTCAATCATAATCCCAGGAATATTATTGAAAGCCTTTCTGTTTTTTATGTACCCATGAAAGAATGCTGAATTTTCATCCCCTTCCAAATCCCATCTAACTCTGGCTCTTTGTTTAAGATCTTTGATTTTGTACCTCTCTAGCTCTTTAAGATTCTTTAAGCATTTCATTTTGGCCCATTCCTCCTCTTCGGAAAGAACTCTATCCTCCGACAGATCATCTAGGATTTCTAACTCCTCCTTAAGCAACGACTCCGTTTCCCCTTCCTTGGATAATACTTCTTTTTTCCATATTTTAATGTTCTCCCTAATCTCCTTCAATTTCTTCATTAAAATCACATCTGGCTCTCCCACCCCGACAAAATTCCCACACGTCTTAATAATCACTTCGTCAAAATCCTTTCTCTCCAACCAAGAACTGAAGACTCTAAATGGCTTGGGTCCGAAGTTTTTATCTGAGCAAGTCAAAATAATGGGACAGTGGTCCGAAAGAAAACTCGGCATCACACGAAGGCAAGCAACCGACCACTCCGAAAAGAACACGTGACAAACTAAAACTCTGTCTATCTTTCTATGTTTGTTACCATTTTCGTTAAAATACGTGAATTTCCTACCTTTCATGTTCGTATTCTCTTAATTCATTTTCATAACTAAAATTATTGAAAGTAGAAGCGCATTTTTTATTAAAAATTGAGTTTTCCCTTTCATCCTAGTGGCGCACCGCATTAAAATCGCTCAGAATCACCCACCTCCCCGGGTAAATACCCATAACACCCCCAATGTCATCCCAAAGCACATTTTTAAGATGAACTTTATGCAGAGCATAAACGTTAATAACATTAATATTTAAATTGCCCCCCTTTAAAGACCCCAAAGTTAACAAAAAAATTAGAATGTTTAATAATACAGTCACGTACCTTAAAAACGCTCGGGTCCCACATGCTAACGACCCCTCCAGATGTTCCTACCGCCTGAACGTGGTCCATCTCGAAATTTCCAGCTCCCCATAATTTCTCGAATTCAATACTAGAAACGTCGCTAAACTGAATTTCCTGAAGAGTGATGAAGTCAATACCATTCTCCCGTTTCATATTTTCTATCCATCCAGCTTTATTATAATCCCCCACTCCCAACCCTCTGATGTTTAGAGAAAGAAAATTCATCTATCACCATTTAGAATCCCTTCTTCCCTTATCACTTCTTTGATCAAAGTCTCATGGTTCTGAAGATCAACTCCCACTAGCTCCCCCATGACGGATGTTACATTCATTTCCAAAATCACAGCTTCCTCCCCTTCCTCGTTGGGCTTCAAATTTAGATCCTTTATCACCTCCGCCACAACTTCTTCTCTATTTCCACTTTGTTCGGTCTGACCAAACTCCTCGCCTCTTGCATATCTCAAATTGACGTCTTCACCATCTACCTGTTCTCTTGTATCTTCATTAACGTCCTAAATTCCAATTATTCATTCAAGTCAAAAGGGTCATTAATTCTAGATCTCTTTTTGGGTCTAATTAGCCCATTTACCTCTTCCACATTGGATTTACTACTACTCTTATTAATTTTGGGCTTCCTCAAATTTTTAATACCATTTATCGGCCCATTAGAAATAGGAGTTTTAAAACCAAATCTCGGCCCATTAGAAGTTATGTTATCTTTTAACAACTGAATAACCACATTCGGCGCATTTATTTCTCCTCCTTCTCCTCCTATTTTCCAAAACTCATTACCCTTCATACCCTTTGCCCTTTGATTGGTCAAAAAAATTAGGAAATTCCAATGGATCCAATCGTAACCGGCTAAACATGTTACCGTTTGGAAATGTTGAAACTCTACCCACATTTAGTTCTGCCTCCTGTTCGTCTTCTCCCAATCTATCTTCGTCTGCCGATGACGATGTAGCTCCGGCGCCGTCGACAACATCGTTTGAAAAACCATTCACATACACCCCCAATCTTGGTCTGGCCTCTTCCCCGGTAACACCTCCCACTTCGGTCGCCGGTCCTACTCCTACTGAAACTGAAAAGCCGCCCGCAGAAGCACCGTCTTTATCTCCGACCGTCGTCCTCACTTCCTTCATCGGGTAAGAATTACCATATTCATCTCTCACCATGCTCCCGAAGAGAGTTTCCGTTCCACTCCTGTCCGGCATTGGGTAGTCTTTCTCATCACCTGCTACAGAACTTGACTTATTCTCCACATCCGGCGACAAATCCGGGTTAACAGAATAATCTTCGCAACCATATTTGAACTCTTTATTGCTTGTATTACCTGCATCCGACAGAAAATCCCAGCCGCCTTCATCCTGCTCTTGGTCCCCAAGATCCTCCACCGAGTCGGGAACACAGTCTCCCCTCTCCTCTTCGACCCAAACCCTGAACCTTTTACCTTGCTCATTGATCACAACCTCTTCTTCAATCCTTTTGGTAGAGTCTATCATCACGCACACGCAATCCGAAGTTAACATGTTGTCTTCCGGTTGTCGTTGAGAGGCGTGAATCACTTTGCCAAAACACCTACCCACCGAATCGTATGTTTCCTTACATGAAATATGCAGAGGAACTCCGTGGATATTGTTTTAAATAGAAAGAAAGGACACGATTTCTATGTTTATAATTAATGGTTTTTTTTCTTTTATATATACACATAAAATTAGTTATATAATTATAATTTTATTATCTTGTATTTATTTTGACAACATTGAAACGAAAAATACTATTTCACATTTATTGAATAGCTTTTGATTATTTAGCATTTAATATTCATTTATCTATTCCTTCTTAACATTTAGTTCTATTCAAATTATATTTATATATTTTTAATATTCAGTATTCGTCATTAAGAAAATAAAAATAACTCTTAAATATGAAAACAAGCTAAAGAAACATATTCCCTTGACTAACAAGTTGTATAAGATTTTTGTCTACGAGATATGAATATCGCAATATCATGGTAGGACAAACCAAGTTTATGTTGTGTTTTATAGTGTGAGTGAGTCCATCTATACAATATTGCATTCCATTGAAGGAGAGAGCATTACCCCTAATTAGGTCCTTATAGCGATGGCTCAACATGTTCGAAGGTTTAAAGCTTAATAAATATTTGGGGCTGATTAGAGTCACTTATGGTTAATACCATCAATATTCATTTCAAATAACTCTTATCTTTGAGACGTAGGACTGTTCTTTGTTTACACTTCAAGTCGGTATATATTTAAAAAAAAAATATGTCATGCATCCATTAATTGGGTCTTTCTTTTGTGTGTCATGCTATTTGTTTACACTTACAAGGTTTGTTTGAAATAAAAGGCCGCAATCACCCACTTGGAGCCATTCCAGACTGGATTTTAGGAGTACGAATTAACTAAACAAACCTTACCAAGTTTGACAATATTGCAACCTATAGGGCATAAAATATAGTAGAGTAACTGCAAAAGAAACCTTAAAAGAAGAAAATTACTAGGTCAACTCAAACAAAAATATAATAAATCCATAAAACAAGTTGTAAATAGAATAGAAGCTTAAGTTATACTACCAAGCAAAGATGCAAGAGCTAAAATTTCATTAAAACATTATCACCAGAAAGAAAATATTATCTTTTCGAATGAAGATAGTGTTGGTGCACTTGTGTCTGTACTTTGTCTGTATTTTGTCTTGATACAAAACGATGTCTTTGTTAGTCCTGTAAGTTTGACCAAGTCAACCATCCTCCGGTTTGACTTGGCCAAACAGTTAGAAATTATGTTTGAAAGATGGCTGGGTCGAAGGATGTATCATCGAAGGATTGCTTATATCCTTCGATGATCTCGAAAGATAAGCCTTCGATTGATGGACCTCGAAAGATGTCATCCTTCGAGGTACTTGTTGATCGTTCGAGCTGTTTCAGATCGATAGATGATCCTTCGATCATCTGTCTGATCCTTCGACCAGACCATGCTGTGTTCGGGTATATATACCCAAGTGTTGTGTTCATTTCAAAAAGAGAGGGGTGACACAAGAGGCTAGAAGAGTTAGACATTGGAGACACATAGAGAGCATTCTGTCCAGAAACACACACACACGAAAGTTAGAGAGAGTTTGCAGAATACATTTGTAAACCTTGTGCTTGTAACCGAACCTTTCATACGTTTAATACAAGTGGTGTTAATCGGTGAAGTTCTTGTGTTGTGTTTGTGCTTGTTCTTGCTTGTTCATCCCGGTTTGCATGCTAGCTTGGATTCCGCACTCGCTAGTGTGTTAGATATAACAAGGAATAGGTTAAACCTCAACCTCCGAGGGACCTACAAGTGGTATCAGAGCCGTGGCTCTTTTCCTTGTTAAAAACCGGGTTTTATACAAGTGTTTGGAGTGTTTTGGACAAAAACTCACGTGGTTTGGCAGCCGTTTTTACTGTTTTTCTCGCTTTTCTTGACGTTAAAACGGTTCTAAACTTATCGGGTGTGTTATGGGAAGGCTTGGGTAACTTAAAAATCCGTTTTTAAGTGGTTTGGGTATTTTCCGGCCAAAATTCCGGCTTCTCCGGTGACCGGTTTCTGGGTTCATCCTTCGATTTTTGGCAATATTTTATTATTCAAAACCTGTTTTGCATGCAGAAGATATGGTCTGACCATACCTTCTGCCTTCTGCCGAAAGTTTCTACCAACCCATCAACTTTTCACCAACCTGTCACTCTTTTGTCAACTGTGTCAGTACTGTTCGAAAGATATCCTTCGAAGTCGAAAGATCATCTTTCGATCAAAGGAGGCTCGATAGATAATCATCCTTCGAACATCCTTCGAAGTCTGTGACTTATCTTTCGATCCAAGGAATATTTTCGAAGCATACATCTTTCGGTCTACAGTTCTTTTTCGAAAGATAAGGATCCTTCGATTGGAGAATCTTTCGAAATCTTTGTTCGAAATTCAACAGTGATCTTTCGAACACTGTTGATCCTTCGAACAGGTCTTGATCCTTCGATCATAATCTGTTTATGTTTAACAAGTTGTAATTTTTCAGGTATTATTTTTCTTGATCAAAAATGAATTCGGCCTGGGGTGTTCCCTTACCTGCATATCCTACATGGGCCGAATCTCCCGTACCTGTATCTTCGCAAGCTAATGCTATATCTACCGGTCAATGGGCATTCGTATCAAATCAAACTCCAAGTGTTCAAAGCATTTTGTTAAGCGAAAGTGAAACGGGAAGTTTGAATAGGCCTCCAAAGTTGATGCACTTAAGTGAATATCCGGGATGGTTTGATAGATTTCATACATATGTCCTTGGTCAAAATACAGAATTGTGGTTGCGTTTCATCACAGATTTTGATCAAACAATAGAGCTTGCCGCTTCATCTGCTGCTACGTTTGCAGATCTTACGGAAGATCAGAAGAAGGTCTATGATTTGGAAAAGAAGGCATATGCCATTCTTACTCAGGCGTTAAGTAAAGATATTTATCATCAATTTGTCAGTCACAAGACAACGAAGAAGTTGTGGGACGCATTGAAGATAAGGGGCGTAGGAAATGAAGCGACACGTCAATTGAGAAAAGACCTGCTAAAGAAAGAGTTTGATGGTTTTACTTGTATGGAGAATGAATCTTTAGGAGATTTGACAAGTCGATTCAATCATTTGCTGACTGAATTGGGAAATATTGGGGTTGTAACAACTTCAGCAGAGATAGTGAAGAAGTTTGCAGATGCACTGCCACCTCAATGGAATAATTTCTTAGAAATCATGAAGTACAATGGCACTTTGGATACAACAAACTTCAATGACTTTGCTCAACTCCTGGAAAACAAGAATCAGGAAGAAACTCTCAAGGCAAAAAGAGTTCCAGTGCCACAAAATCCTGAAATGTATTATGGAACTTCTGGCACTTCTACAAAACCTTCTTCACACGCTCCAATTCAAACAGCATTTGTATCTAGCACTAGCTTGTATGGCCTTCCTCCTCCAACAACAGACATGTATGGAGTTCCGCTTGAACCAGTCCCTCAATCAGTACCACAACAGCAAGGCCAACGACCTATCAGAGCAACAGACATGTATGGGAATCCTCTTCCTCCTCAACAGCAAGCGTGTTATGGAAGCACATCATCTGCTGGTCAACAATCAAAGCCAAATACAGTACGGCTCGACACCTCAAGTTTTTCTAAAGTTAGTGTGGAAGTAGCAAAGGAACACATGGAGCTGCTAAACACTTTGGTGAGCGCATACTGTGGATTAGTTGAAGGTCAGATTGGTAACATTAATCTGACACAAGAAGACTACCAGCAGATCGATAAAGAGGAGATGGAGATGATGGACATCAAATGGGCCTTTGCCAGTGCTGTTAGGCGAGCAAAGGATTTCATGGAAAGAACTGGCAGAACCAGCTTGGAAAGCAAGAAAGACACCAAGTATGGGTTTGATAAACAGGCTGTTAAATGCTTCAATTGTGGTGAACGTGGTCATTTCAAACGTGAATGCACAAGACCAGCTCAACATGGAAACCAAAATCCTTTCAGAGGTCAAGGCAACAGGGCAAATCAGAACCAAGGAAGGAACAATGAGCGAACATTGGTGCCTGTCAACAACCAGAGTCAAGCAGGACCATCTAATGCCAACCAGGCACTTGTGGTTCAAGTAGATGAAGGATGTGATTGGTCAATCCAGTTGGGAAATGATGCTCCAGATGGAACAGCTTGTTTTGCTGAAATTGTCAAGGATTTAAATCACGCCAGTGGTGGAGAATCTTCCGCCAATGGTGGTGACTCTTCTGAGGATGAAGACTCTTCTGATTATAGTAGAAGTTCAGATGAAGAATCCTCGAGTTCAGGCGATGATCATGTGGATGAGACATCAAGTGCGTCAGTCGATGCTAATATTGATGAGCTATTGGGAGAAGCTGCAGCAGAAACTCAAAGAAGATCTATTTTGGTGGATCAAGCTGCTTATTCTTCGTCTTCTCTCCATTCAGCCTTTATGGCTAATGTCGACAGTTCATCAAGTCAGGTATGTGTCGATGAACCCACTTCTGGTAGCTGTGATAACTGTGATAGTTTGCATGTTAAATGTGCTGATTTAGAAGCAAACATGTCTGAGTTGCAAGGCAAACATGATGCTTTACAAGCTAGTTTGTTTGACCTGCAAGACAAACATGTTTCATTGAATGATAAGTGGTGTGAATTGCAAAGAAAACACGAGGCTTTGCAAGAGAAATATGATGTGACATTCATTCACAACCAGAAGTTGACCGTTGATCTTTCCAAGTGCACAGAAGCCAACATGTTTTATGAAAACCATGAAAAGGAGTTTAAATCGATGATTGAAAAATTAAAGAAAGATAAAACCGAGCTAACAAAAATGGTTTCCAGAAAGCAAACTGACATTAATTTGTATATAACTCGCCTTGAGGTAATGCAAAAGGAAATGGCTTGTGTGAAAACTGAAAGTGAGGCGATCCAGCTTAAGCTAGACAGTTATTTGAGCTCTAGTTATGTGTTGGATCACATCATTGATGTACAGAAAGAGAAACGGGATGTCACATGCATAGGTTACAAGAAATGTCCACCACCCGTGAGAAATAATTATGATGCCATGCCTGATGAGGAATATAGAACTCACTTTGAACCATCTGTTCCTCTAGATGTTAATGAATTTGCAACAGGACTCGGATACAAGAAAGAAGTATCATCAGATTCGAATGTGTCAGCAGATACATTTGTAACTGCTGAACCGAATCAGGCTCCTCCAGTTGTGATTGAGGATACTGATTCTTCTGATGATGAATCCGATGATACTGATTCGGAAAAGTCTGATGCGGTAATCAAAGAAGAGGACATACCTCTTGAGAATCATATTCTATGTGATCCTCCCGCAAAACCTGCTAAGACTGTTCCAACTGAGTCCACATCTGCCAAAGAGTCGGAGAGTGTGGATTTGCTGTACACTCTTGTTGGTGATGATAAAGTTTATTCCGACAAAGATTTTCCTATTAAGAATGTTAATCAATCTTTAATCAGTAAAGTCTTTGAGAATTCAACAAGTAAGTTTTTGGGAAAGACAGGATCACATGTTACAGTTACACAGTGTCCTCCTATCCCAAAGGCCGAAGTTCGAAAACAATTTGGCAATCAAAAATTACCAACAGTGCAAAAACAGCAAAATCATGCCAAACCAAGAGGTAAAACACCGACTCAAACTCAAAGGAAGCCGAATCAGAAGAAGAAAAAGAATGTGAACTTTGTGAAATCTAAGGGAACGGACAAAATTGAAACGTTTGAAAATCAATCTATCTTAGATTTTGTCAAGAAAGCAACTGTGATGAAAAGAAATGAACCAAGTTGTTCGAAACCTAGTACTTCGAGATCACAAAGTTCATCTTCATCATCGGCAAGACGACCACATGATACTTCGGGGTTTGTTGAACGAAGATCATGTTTTGAATGTGGTACAATTGGGCATATCATTCGAAATTGCCCGTATCTTCATAAATTAAAAGCCAAAGAAGATGATCCCCGTGACAAAACTGACCGCAAACGATCTGTTTCTGTAAAACAAGATCCCTGCCTTGTAAAAGAAAGGGAAAAGAAACA
>JARYGA010012374.1:0-44949 GCA_030545235.1 Helianthus tuberosus | reverse complement strand
ATTCTGCTTTGTTTTCGCACAAATCACAGTTGATAAAAGTTTAAAGGCATTACTTGAGATAGTGTATTGCATGATGAGGGGATATGCTGAGATCGTGGGGTCCATAAGAATTTAGTGCAAATTAATATACCTTAACGTATCGGTAAGCATTTCAAAAGTTTTTAGATTGAGTTTAAGTGGACAACAATATCGTCAATCAACGTGAATCGTTTAGAACTTAAAATGTATAAAGCTTAACGGTGTTGGTGATGTGTCTCAAAAACTTATATGATCCTCTTGCACAAACTCACAAAAATGTTGTCTGTATATATTTCGTTACTGCATTTCATTTCTGTTATAAAAATCCAAAAATATTTTCAGTGTGTTTTAGCATAAATTTTGAAAAATACAAAAAGATTTTCGACAACTGATGTTGGAAAGCTTATATTCAAAATTTCAAGTGCTGAACATGATGAACAGGTTTGGGAGTGTGAGTTTAACAGAAGAAATTTGTTTTGAGAAAGAAAAGTTTGATTAGTTAATCGAGATCATTAATTTGAACTTGATGGAACTATTTCTAATAAGTTTTTCTTATTGATTTAAGTGAAAACTTATGTGGTGGTGAGAAAATTTTTGCAGGAAATGAGCTAAATCAGAGATAAAGCCATGGATTGATCTCAAGGTGATAGCTAATTCCAGACGGTGATCCCATCATGATAAGAGGGGGAGTCTGATGAGGTTAGAGCCAAAGAGAAGATCCTGGTATATGCTAAGAAAGAAAAGACACTGATAAAGACTGAAGATGCGAAGACTCGACACTTAAGACTCGTCAACATCTGAGGGGGAGTCTGTTGGTGCATTCATTTGTCGTCTTCGTATTATGTCGAGTCTCGGGTTCGTTGCGGTTCTGTACAAGTGTGATGTCATAAAGATGACATCATTACATGACATCATCACTTGTGATAGCTTGAACATGTGTGATAGCTTAAACATGTGTGATAGCTTGAGATGTCTGATAGCTTGAACCGTGTATGTGTCATTTCAAGCTGTCTAGCATGTAGTATATATATAGGTCATGTGTTGTCATTTGAAGGTATCAGGTAGAAAGTATAGATTCCATACCGAGGTGCTGCCGGTGTGAAGACTGATTGTAATTGTTATTATATCAATCAAATCAGTGTTTAAAGTGATATTCAAGCTGTTTTGAAGTCAGTTTCTTAGTTTCCGCATCTGAAACTGATAAAATCTCTTCTGAACGACTCGTTTGGGTCACAAACCGATCCTACAAGTATTAAAGTTTAATGCGTTTCTAGGCAATCCTACTAGATTCCTTGCATCATCAAAATCCTGCAACAGGTATTAAAAGCATAGATCAATACGATAAGTATTGGCGAGCATATAAGTTTGAATATAAGTATAAGTATAAAAGTTTATCTCAATCCAACGTGACAATTTACATTCAAGTTGAATCTAGCATACATGGACAACCTAAGTGTAACAAATAGCATGGATAAACAGGTTAAAGTTAACATGCATAAACAACCTAAGCTTAACAAATAATGTGTTCGATGGATTGAGTGGTCGAATATGTTTGATTGTATAAAGTGGATTTTGTTAATTGATACATGTTGCGCCCAAAAAATGCTTTAAAGTGTAAAAAGGGTCGAGTATGCTCACTGTTTTGCAAAGCTTCCTTTGGTGGTCTCGTGACGAGTTGAAGAGCTGGAGGGTTAGATAATGGAATGCCGAGGTCACCATACATGTGCGAACGAAGGTGTATAAATATTTGGAGGTTACAGAAGTGTCGTTAAAAATTAAATATACATTTGTATTTACTTTATAAAAAAAATACTTAAATCTCGATGAGTTTCGTTTTATAAATTTAACACGTTTCGTTTTACCGATTTTTTTGAAAAACGGGCAGAGTTTCCTCTGTTTTTGGATGATCCCGACAACACAAGTTGTCGATATAATTTTCAAAACTCAACAATCAACGAAAAAAATATATAAATATATCTATCTCTATGTATTTTTATAAACAAATTATATACGATGCGGTTTTGTGTTAACAAAATATAAAATAATATAATTAGAATATTTACGTCGTTAAAATACCAAGTCTCGTGTTTAACCCGATGACCCGAATCCGAAAGCAGACTGCACCGAGACCTCAGTTGACCAGCTTTGACCAAGTTTGACCCGATAGTTGACCGGGTTTGACTATTTGACTAGGTTTTTTGACCTGAAACGAAATGCACTCAAACTAAACCCGACAAAATGCTGATTAGCCTTGACTGGCCCACCCGAACCGAGACCAAACCGAGACTCGAACCGGTCTGAAACGAATGATACCCAAACCAAAACTAAAGCAACAAAACAACCGATGTGGAATCGAAATTAACGAAATACAACCCGAATCAAAACTGACCTGAACCCGAACTGATCTGTTGACTAAAGTTTGACCTGACCCGAGACCTAAACTCTAACCCGACTGTATCTGAGATGAACTAGGATCCTATTGAACGGACATCATCATCTTCAAGACTCATAGAAAACTCGTCGGAAGGTAACCAGGGTCGTCGCCTGCTGCCGCAGCCGTCAGTCCGTCTGTCACCACCACCAACATCGTCTTCACCAAACATCGCGAAACCCGTTAGACCAAGACACTCACCGCCGCCACTCCACCGTGTACGGCGGCGTTGCCGCCGTAAATCTTCGTCATCGCCTCCACAGCCGCTATCTCTCTCTTCTCCGTCTCTCTCTGTTATAGGATCCACCATGCCACCGCCGCGTACGATGATGGTGGTGGTCGGTTACATGTGAGGGTAGGTTGAAGGATCGAGAGGAAGGATAAGAAGTTTGGTAATGTGTTAAGGAAGATGAAGTTGGTCTGGATATGTAGTAGAGGGGGGAGGGAACGAGAGAGGAGAATCAGAGTGTTGTTATGTGTGAATGATTGATTGTTGATGAGGTTTTGTCTGTGTGAGTTCTTGGATTAACATGATGTGCGGCTGAAGATACCAATGAAGATTATGGTTTTGCTAGTGTTTTATAATTAGGGTTTAATTAGTGGGCTTTGGGCTAAGGCCCAAGGCCCACAAGCCCAATCTCTGTGTTTAAGTGGCCCGTAACTTCCTACAAGACTCGTTATCAAAACCCGAACGTCGTAAAAAAATGTCGAAATTTATTGTTTTAAAATAAGAAGACGTAACACAGCGTCGGT
Organism: Helianthus tuberosus; assembly: GCA_030545235.1. NCBI lineage: Eukaryota > Viridiplantae > Streptophyta > Magnoliopsida > Asterales > Asteraceae > Helianthus > Helianthus tuberosus. The sequence continues at coordinate 41,747 of JARYGA010012374.1, read as the reverse complement.
AGTCGCGTTTAACACGCTTGTTCGTCGTTTGCGTTAAAATCGTTTCTAGTCAGTTTTTCGATGCGATTTCGACTATGATTCCAAAAATAGAAAAACGAACACACATTTTCTAACAACATGGAAATACCGAAATACGAGGCGTTACAAAATTTGTGTGGAGTGGGGTGGCGCAAGCAGCGTTCGAACAACTTAAAGTAGCCGTGATCGAAGCACCAATTTTGGCACTACCAAATTTGAACACATCTTTCAGGTTGAGTGTGATGCTTCGGGTCTCGGATTTGGAGGGGTTCTAAGTCAATGTAACAGGCCAATTGCCTTTTTCAGTGAAAAGCTCAATGACACTCGCCGTCGGTATAGCACTTATGATATGGAGTTTTACGCCATTATTAGAAGTCTTGAGTATTGGAGTCATTTCCTTTTCCCAGCCAAGTTTATCTTGTATTCCAACCATCAAGCTCTCAAATTTATTCTGAGGCAAGCAAAGCTAAATCCGAGACATGCCAAGTGGGTGGAAACGCTTCAAGATTTTACGTCCATTATTCGACATAAAGTCGGGACGGCCAACACTCTTGCCGATGCACTTAGCCGCCGGCCCGCCATGTTAACATCCACCACTTTTTAGGTTTAGAGGTTTGCTCCTTTACACATTTATATCAAGACGACCCAATTTTAAAGTTTATGGGTTAAATGTGGCGTCGGTATTTTTTAAGATTTTGTGAAAAGGAACGACCTTCTCTTCAAGGGGCATCGCTTTTATGTTCCCATCTCTTTCTCTCGAGAGGCTATTATCTTGGAATGTCATCAAGGTGCGCTTGCGGGACATTTCGGAAAAGCAAAAACCGTTGCTTTAGTAGGGGATCGATTTTTTTGGCCAAAATTATCTAAGGATGTGCAAAAGGTTATTAACATTAAATGTGAGGCGTTTAAGGGGAGTATAGAGTGTGAAAGCATTAAATGTGTCAGAAAAAGGGTTTTGATAAGCCTCTCATTGCCCTATGAGAGGCGTTTAAGGTTGTGGTAGTTGGAGCATTAAACCCTATACGCCTCTCATTGAGCAATGAGAGGCTTATCGGCACGACTTTTGATGAATTTAAGGTATAAAAACTGACATGAAGGGAGTTCAGTCTGAAAAAGTGTGAAAGTGACCCATACGACCCTTATCGACCTATATGAACCTTATCGACCAAAAATGTTTATTTACCCAAGCATACAGGATTTATTTGATTCAAAAATTTTCAAACTCACAAAATACTGATGAAATGATGAAAATTCATAAATAAAAACGTCGGTTGAGACCGTGAAGCACAAAGATGTCGTTTTGGGACATTGGTAATTTTTTTGGCGAAGATTCGAACCAGTCGTACGTCTCCGAAAGCGTTTGGTTATCCGACATTGATCGAGGTGAGGAGGAGGTTGTGTCCGTGCCTCGTTGTGATGACGGGGGTGTGCGACCCGTGTTACCTGACTTGAACCAGGTGTTTGTAGATGAGGGGGAACTATCTTACATTGCCCAAAGTTATCCGCGACACGAATACAGGACTTACCATTCGTATACGGAAAACCAACACAAGTTAGAGTATGAGGAAGGTGCTAAGGTGTCACACCCCAACCGATGGCGGAAACATCGGGGCGTGGCACTGAGCGAAACAGATTGTCCAGAAGTTTCCATAACAACTATGATTACCAATTATTTAAAACATCACGTCCCGTACCATGACATAATAAGTAACATAATTATTACAAGCAAAATCAAGACAAATTGTTCTGTTTCGACAACTCAGAATTTAAATACACACAATTCATTTATTTGTTTCTAGACCTTTCGTAGCCTCGATTTCACAGCAAGCCAAGCATTTAAACATCTTAAGCACCTGCCACATACGTTAAAGTAAAAGTCAATACACATAGTGTAAAGGTGAGCATACAAGTTTAATAGATATAATAGAGTTCGAAATCGTTTACGCATAACCAGCACGTACACAGTGTGAAATGAAGCACCTAAGTTATCGACATGATCCTATCAATACCAATGACTGCGGGTTGACTGCCCAAGGCAGTTCATAATACAGATTCTCCACTGTGAACCATGTGATTTGTTGTCCTTAACAACCCCTGAGTGAACAGGTGCTGAGTCCAAACTATAGTACTATCGTTGCTAAGGCTGGTAGACAGCAATCCATGTGTAAACATAACAAACAAGCATTCATTAAGTCACGTATAACATGCAGTAGCGGTTAGCGTTAAAGTATTGCGTAGTGTGTTCAATGTGATTTAGAATAAGTAACATATGTACCACCTAAAAGTGCGTAAAGCAAAAAGGGTTCGAGTATACTCCCAGAGATGATGGATTGAAGGGAGCGCTAGAGTAAGATTAGCCTGATCAGAATGATAGTAATAACGATAAGCGGCGCGTAAAACGATACAAGTGTCAATGGATCGGACGGTAATCCGATCGGATGGCAATCCGATCGGATAGCCAGTCGATTGGGTGGCAATCCGTTCAGATGGTCATCCGATCAGATGGCCATTCGATTGGATTGTCACCTTGTTTGGGATGGATGTATTTGTGTATGATTGCTTCTCTTTTGAAGTTTTTGTTGTAGCATTTTGAAAACAAAGAAGTATCTCTACCCTTCAGGTCGGTCCATCGAACGGCCGTTCCATCGGACGGCGATCCGATTGGCGAGGCTTCTCAGGTTGAGAACAAGTTCAACACAGGACGGTCACTCGATCGGATGGCTATCCGATCGGGTGGTAATCCGTATGCATTGAACATTTTAAAAATTGTTTAAGTCCCAAACGTAACACGATCGGACGGTCACTCTATCGGATGGCAATCCGATCGGGTGGTAATCCGTTTCAACGTTCAGATCCTTTGAATAGTTTGAGAAATAGTTTAAGTATAGAACCAAGTGCAGCCCGATCGGACGGCCGGTCGATCGGGCGACAATCTGATCGGGTGGTAACCCGATCGGCCGGCAATCCGTTCCGACAGTCTGATCGTTCTAACACTTGTTTCTGTTTGAAGTGTTGTAGCTTTGAATGAGACGTTTTGATATCTTGCTTGAACAACAGGACCCTTGTCTCGTCCCAAGTGACCCGACCGAACAGGAATCACCCTAGTCCGAACAGTTCACGGTTCGAGTCGGTTGTTCATGTTCAAACCTGAAATCAATATCTCTCTAGGATAGAATTCAGATCTGGAACTGATGCATCACTAAGAATGAGTAGAAGATCAGAACAAGCTCCGATTCCATCGGGTTTAAGTGCATTGAGTGTAAAAGAGTTGAAAGAAAGTTTGAAAACCATCTTTCAATCCTTTTCACCATGAATATGTTCAGATCTATGAAAGATCTTTGTTTATTCATGTGGATATCATTCAGATCTAAGTCGTTCTTGGTGGATTGAAGCCAAAACATGAAGTTCATAAGAACACCATGATGACATCATCCTAGAACACCTAAAATCTAGTGATTTCACGGTTAAAAGTTAAGATTCAAAAGATAGAAAGGTGTGGGAGTGAGTGTAGATCAAGAAAGTACAAGATTTAGGTTGAAAACTTACAAGAATCACGAGAAATCGGAAGAAAAGTGGGCTGGAGGGTGTTGAGCAGAGAGAGAGTTGTCACATCAAGTGATGTGACATATGAGAGGTATTTATAGGGTTTCCATAAAAGGAAAGTGGGGAAGTGGCTGGTCGATCGGGTGGTAGCTCGATCGGATGGCAACTCGATCGGTTGGCCGCTAGGTCGATTGGCCACTCGATTGGAGTGTTCGGCGCGACGAGTTTTTCTGTTTCGATTCGCGTGTTGAGCGTTGCGATGCGATAGTGTTCCTCATTAAATTACTTTTAATCCCAACTACTATATCTAGCATACAATCATCATAATTAACTTGCGTTTAGCGTCTGCGATTCGATTGCGATTGAGTTGCGATTGCGTTTCGATTGATTACCACAACATTAACATAAACATAAACAAACATGCACAAGTAACACACAAAAGGCACACACACGTAAATCAATAACCAGAACGCATAATTTGAGCTGCGAATGAGATTGCGATACGATAAGCGATAAAACATCCGATAAACATCGATTAAACCACGATTATAACAAGTACTCCACATAATACAACTAACGTAAAAGCATAAATAGACTATCTACAAGTCAAAGAAGTCAAAACAGGAATTGAGCAAGGAGTGACAGATCGCAATTAGCAATCTTGTCTCCCTTTGACTTCAATCTTGACTTTGACTTTGAATGCGTCTCGTTTGCCTTCCCATCGAACCTTTACAATGGGAATGCGCGAGCGTCTGAGCTGCTTGGTTTGGCGATCCATGATCTCGACAGGCTTCTCCACGAAGTGTAGTGTTTCGTTTACTTGAAGATCCTCAAGTGGTACATGTAGATCATGCTCAGCCAGGCACTTTCTAAGGTTCGACACATGGAAAGTCGGGTGAACGTTGCTAAGTTCCTCTGGTAGTTCGAGTCTGTAGGCGACTTTTCCGATCCTTTCCAGAATCTTAAAAGGTACAACATATCGAGGCGCTAGTTTCCCTTTCTTGCCGAATCTGACCACACCCTTACAAGGTGATAACTTTAGGAGTACGTAGTCGCCAACGTCAAATTCCAGGGGCTTGCGTTGTCTATCGGCATAACTTTTCTGATGACTCCGAGCTTTCAGCAGATTGTCTCGAATTTGGAGGATTTTGTCAGTCGTTTCTTGCAATAGCTCAGGACCGGTTAGTTGCGAGTGTCCGATCTTGTACCATACAATAGGCGATCGACATTTTCTTCCGTATAGTGCCTCAAACGGTGCCATTTGAATGCTGGAAAGATAACTGTTATTGTACGAGAATTCGACTAAAGGTAAGTATGCGTCCCAATTACCACCGAAATCTATGACACACGAACGGAGCATGTCTTCAAGGGTACGAATCGTTCTCTCAGTCTGACCATCGGTTTGGGGATGAAAAGCGGTACTTAGATTAAGCGTAGTACCGAGAGCTGTTTGAAACGTTTCCCATAGACACGAGGTAAACCGAGCATCACGGTCAGAGATGATGTCGCGAGGCGTCCCATGTCGACAAATGATCTCATCGGTGTAGATTCGGGCTAATCTTTCTACCTTGTAGTCTTCTCGTATTAGCAGAAAATGAGCAGATTTGGTCAAACGGTCAACGACAACCCAGAAGCTGTCGTGACTTGATGGAGTGCGCGGAAGTTTCGTTATAAAGTCCCATACTCTCCCACTTCCACATAGTGATCACGGGTTGTTCGAGCAAGCCAGAGGGTCTTTGGTGCTCGGCCTTAACTTTCTAGCAAGTCAGGCACTTCGAAACATAGAGAGCGATATCCCTCTTCATGCCCGGCCACCAGTACTTGTAGCGAAGGTCCTGGTACATTTTATCGGCACCGGGATGAATAGAATATCGGGAATTGTGGGCTTCGTCCATCAAAATCTATCGTAAATCGGTCCGCTTAGGGATCCAAATTCGGTCCAGATAATGGAATATCCCATTCGACTTATTCACAAGATGGGCTCCATCGTGGTAGATCCTTTCCTTCTTTAAAGTGCGTTCATAAAACAAGCATGTTGGGCTTCGCGGATGAGGGTTTCGAGATGATGTTGGGTGGGAACATTACGAGCGCTATGCAAATAGCTTCGTCGGCTTAGAGCATCGGCAACGACATTTGCTTTGCCTGGATGATAATGAATCTCACAGTCGTAATCGTTGAGAAGTTCTACCCACCGACGTTGAAGAATATTTAGCTCTTTCTGGTCAAAGATATGTTGTAGGCTCCTATGATCTGTGAAGATCGTACACTTGGTACCATACAGGTAGTGTCGCCAAATCTTTGACGCAAAAACAACTGCGCCCAGCTCGAGGTCGTGGGTTGTATAGTTCTTCTCGTGGATCTTGAGCTGACGAGATGCGTAGGCGATAACCTTGTCTCGTTGCATGAGAACACAACCAAGGCCAAGGTTCGAGGCATTGCAGTAGACAATAAAGTCGTCGTTTCCAGACGGGAGCATTGCAAAGCATATGCTTGAGGGTTCGAAAGGCAGTCTCTTGTTTAGTTCCCTAAACAAAAGGCTTGTCTTTATGTGTGAGTGCGGTAAGTGGCACATCGATTTTAGAGAATCCTTTGATAAATCGGCGATAATAGCCCACTAATCTGAGAAAAGAACAGACTTTAGATGGGTTCTTCGGTGTAACCCAACTTCTAACAACTTCGATCTTCGCGGGGTCGACGTGAATACCTTGACTATTGATAATATGACCGAGGAATTGAACCTCCTCCAGCCAAAATTCGCACTTGGAGAACTTGGCATAGAGTCGATTCCCTTGGAGCAATTCGAGAACCAAACGTAGATGTTGCGCATGTTCGGTTTTCGACTTGGAATAGATCAGGATATCATCGATGAACACGTTGACGAAGCGGTCAAGAAATGGTTTACACACGCGATTCATCAGATCCATGAAAATCGCGGGTGCGTTGGTTAAACCAAAAGGCATAACAACGAACTCATAATGCCCATAACGAGTGCGGAAAGCGGTTTTGGGTATATCCTCCTCTTGGATGCGTAACTGGTGATAGTCTGAGCGTAGATCGATCTTCGAAAAACACGTAGCACCTTGTAACTGGTCAAACAAATCATCAATTCGAGGCAGGGGATAGCGATTCTTGATTGTCAGTTTTTTCAATTCCCGATAGTCGATGCACATCCGGAACGACCCATCCTTCTTTTTGACGAAAAGCACTAGTGCGCCCCAAGGAGAGGTGCTCGGGCGAATAAAGCCTTTATCAAGCAATTCCTGGAGCTGACTCGAGAGTTCACGCATTTCGGACGGAGCGAGTCGATAAGGAGCTCTAGCAATAGGGTTGGCTCCAGGAATGAGGTCGATACGAAAGTCGATATCACGACTTGGCAGAAGGCCGGGAAGATCATTAGGAAACAAATTAGGAAATTCACAAACCACGGGAACGTCTTTCACTCCTTTCTTTCCTTTCTTTTCCTCCTCGTTACTACAATATTAGCCAAGAAAGCTCTGTATTCCTTACGGAGATACTTGCTAGCTTGGACACATGACATGAGCTTAAGGCCTTTTGAGGGAGTTTCTCCATACACACACAGTTGGTCACCATTCGCGAGCGAGAATCGAATCATCTTATCAAAGCACACAACTTCAGCATGGTTTTCACGAAGAAAGTCCATGCCTACTATGATGTCAAAACTTCCGAGCTGCATCGGTATAAGGTCGATAGGAAAGATGTGATTGTTGAGTTCAAGAGTACAATCACGAAGAACAGAATTGACAGTGACGGTTCTTCCGGTGGCAACTTCGACATCGAACGTCGAGGGGAGATGGGCGCGCTTACGATTAAGGAGCTTCTCGAATTCAAACGACACGAAACAGTTATCGGCTCCAGTATCAAACAAACACGAAGCATAAATACCATTCACGAGAAATGTACCATTGACCAAGTTGTTGTCAGCCTGGGCTTGGCGCGCATTAATGTTGAAAGTTCTGGCACGGGCGGCTTGTTGCTGTTGCTGCTGCTGTTGCTGAGGTTGTTGCTGTTGGGGCTCTTGTTTCACAATCCTGTTCGGGCACATGTTCGCGAAATGGTTGGGATCACCACACGCGAAGCAGACTCTGGCGTTGATCGCGGGTGCCTGAGCCGCTTGCTTTCCTTGAGGGCGGGAAGTACAGCTTGATGAGCAGTAGCTTGAGCTGGTGCTTGTCGAGGACCTGTACGGCAGTTGGCAGTGAAGTGGCCGTACATGTTGCAATGCACGCAAAATCTACAGGCGATACCCACTAGATGATGGTAGGTACATGTCGGGCAAGCAGGGTGAGGACCAGTGTAAGCACGCTTCGCAGGCAGTGCTTGGGTAACTGGTGCTGTAGCTGATCGGTGTTGAGGTTGCTGCGGAGCTGGAACAGCTTGAAGCGGGGCAGCAGTAGTGACAACACGGTTCTTGTTGCTGGAGTTGCTGTTCTTCCTCTTGCGACGAGAGGACTTTGACGATTGAGGAGCGGCGGCGGATTCGGCGGTTGGTGCGGCGGTAGCTTGGTGCAGGTTCTTGGTGGCTTTATCCCAGTAGCCAGACTTGACTCGCTTGTCGTTAATTTCAGCACCAAGCAGGTAAGTTTCCTCGATTGTTGCTGGCTTTGAGGCATGCACAAAATCTGCAACACAATCCGGCAGAGCTCGGATATACTTCTTGATCGTCATATCAGAAGTATTGACTTGATCAGGACAGATAATACTGAGCTGCTTAAAGCGAGCAGTTAAAGCAGCATTGTCACCATCCTTCTGCTTTATGTGCCCGAATTCGTCCTCCAACTTTTGGCGCTCATGGGGAGGGCAAAACTCTTCCAACATGACGTTCTTCAACTCATCCCATGTCAGACCATAAGCTGCATCGTTTCTGCATTTGTTCCTCTCGGCCGTCCACCAGTCTGAAGCGCGGGACTGGAAGATGCCGGTAGCATTCAGAGTGCGGAGATTGTCAGGACAACCGCTCTGGCGCAGGGTGACTTCGATAGAATCGAACCATTGAAACAAAGCCGTAGGGCCATCTTCACCAGTGAATTCTTTCGATCCGCAAGCTTTAAACTGCTTGAAGCTGAAAGCAGCTTTGGGGGTTTCGGTCCTGGACTCTTCAGACGATTTGCTTACATTCTCGTATAGTTCACTCACGATCTGAGGAACAACCTTCGCCATTTGCTTAGCGACGAGAGCAGCAAGGCGTTTGTCTTTCTGGTTTTGGCGAGCGGTTCGAGAGTGACGGGATCCAGATGATGACATTGTCTGCAACAGACATCGCCATAGGACTCAGACACAATATAATCTAATCTCACCTCACACGCCTAATACTACTAAAGCTCAGGATCACGATCACGTAACACATAAACACATAGGCACATAATCACAGATTCACATAAGCACGTAAGAGCACATAAGCATGTAAGGCACAGAAGCACAAGAGGCAATCAGAATACAGAAACCTGTCATTCAAAGTCCGCGAGCGTTCGAAAATAGCGATCGCGATTAGCGAGTACACAATGAGTAATATAGCATAAGCGAGTAACATAGCATGCGATTATCCACAAGTAGCGATTTGTTAGCGTTGTTGAGGTAGATGTGTAGTGCGGGTCATGTGTGTCGATCAAAGCGAAAATGATAAGCGAATAAATCACCAAAAATCGTAACACGTAGACAGATAAAATCACATAACACACATAAAATTCACATAAAAGCGACGAATATCAGAGTCGGCAGTTGCGAGCTCACTATCGAAAACAAATAAAATCAGCGATTGCGAGCTTGAAATCGTAAATAGATTGTCTAAGGCTAGATAGACGTTGACTATCCAAAGTAATTCGACTATTCACAAGGACTTTCTGTACACACTTTGACCTTTGGGACTGTGCTCTTGCCTCGAATTCGGGCGATTGGCACCCATCCTTACAGCTATAGTGCAACTTCAAGTCGTTTGGAGTCCGTCGAGACTTTGGTGAGAGTTTTATAAAACCAAAATAGGGGCCGAAACAAGTCATTAAGGTTCGGGTTTCACTCCTGTCTTAACAACTTCATTCCTGTTTTGATGAAATAAGGAAGAAATATACATCAAAGTATGGATTTCACTCATGATTCGACGCAAATTCTCCTGTTTGTAGATAAAATGCAGGTCGAACAAGCAATTTAGTCGAGAGTTTGCCGTTTTCACACCTAATCTCGACCTAGTCGCTCGTTCATTTTCGAAAATTAGAGTGCAGTGACAGTGTAGCGTAGGCGAGAATAGCGAGAAATAGCAAGTAAGCTCGTACAAAACCCCTACAGGGTGTGCACAAGTCGGTTTGTTGGTACCTAACTATAGACTAGGTCGTTTCTAAGACATCGGCCCAGACTAGGTCGAGTCTTGCCTAATTCCCTATTGTTATGGCTCTGATACCAATCTGTCACACCCCAACCGATGGCGGAAACATCGGGGCGTGGCACTGAGCGAAACAGATTGTCCAGAAGTTTCCATAACAACTATGATTACCAATTATTTAAAACATCACATCCCATACCATGACATAATAAGTAACATAATTATTACAGGCAAAATAAAGACAAATTGTTCTATTTCGACAACTCAGAATTTAAATACAGACAATTCGTTTATTTTTTTAGACCTTTCCTAGCCTCGATTTCACAGCAAGCCAAGCATTTAAACATCTTAAGCACCTGCCACATACGTTAAAGTAAAAGTCAATACACATAGTGTAAAGGTGAGCATACAAGTTTAATAGATATAATAGAGTTCGAAATCGTTTACGCATAACCAGCACGTACACAATGTGAAATGAAGCACGTAAGTTATCGACATGATCCTATCAATACCAATGACTGCGGGTTGAATACCCAAGGCAGTTCGTAATACAGATTCACCACTGTGAACCATGTGATTAATTTTCATTAACAGCCCCTGAGTGAACAGGTGCTGAGTCCAAATTATAGTACTATCGTTTCTAAGGCAGGTAGACAGCAATCCATGTGTAAACATAACAAAAAAGCATTCATTAAGTTAAGTATAACATGCAGTAGCGGTTAGCGTTAAGGTATTGTGTAGTGTGTTCGATGTGATTTAGAATAAGTAACGTATGTAACACCCAAAAGTGCGTAAAGCAAAAAGGGTTCGAGTATACTCACAGCGATGATGGATTGAAGGGAGCGCTAGAGTAAGATTAGCCTGATCAGAATGATAGTAATAATGATAAGCGGCGCGTAAAACGATACAAGTGTCAATGGATCGGACGGTAATCCGATCGGATGGCAATCCGATCAGATGGCCAGTCGATCGGGTGGCAATCCATTCGGATGGTCATCCGATCAGATGGCCATTCGATTGGATTGTCACCTCATTTGGGATGGATGTATTTGTGTTTGATGGCTTGTCTTTTGAAGTTTTTGTTGTAGCATTTTGAAAACAGAGAAGTATCTCTACCCTTCAGGTCGGTCGATCAAACGGCCGTTCGATCGGACGGCTATCCGATTGGCGAGGCTTCTCTGGTTGAGAACAAGTTCACCGCAGGACGGTCACTCGATTGGATGGCTATCCGATCGGGTGGTAATCCGTATGCATTGAACATGTTGAAAATTATTTAAGTCCCGAACGTCACACGATTGGATGGCAATCCGATCGGGTGGTAATCCGTTTCAACGTTCAGATCCTTTGAAGAGTTTGAGAAATAGTTTAAGTATGGAACCAAGTGCAGCCCGATCGGACGGCCGGTAATCCGTTCCGACGGTCTGATCGTTCTAACACCTGTTTCTGTTTGAAGGGTTGTAGCGTTGAATGAGACGTTTTGATATCTTGCTTGAACATCAGGACCCTTGTCTCGTCCCAAGTGACCCGACCGAACAGGAATCACCCTAATCCGAACAGTTCACGGTTCGAGTCGGTTGTTCATCTTCAAACCTGAAATCAATATCTCTCCTAGATAGAATTCAGATCTGGAACTGATGCATCACTAAGAATGAGTAGAAGATTAGAACAAGCTCCGATTCCTTTGGGTTTGAGTGCATTGAGTGTAAAAGAGTTGAAAGAAAGTTTGAAAACCATCTTTCAATCCTTTTCACCATGAATATGTTCAGATCTATGAAAGATCTTTGTTTATTCATGTGGAAATCATTCAGATCTAAGTCGTTCTAGGTGGATTGAAGCCATAACATGAAGTTCATAAGAACACCATGATGACATCATCCTTGAACACCTCAAATCTAGTGATTTCACGGTTAAAAGTTAAGATTCAAAAGATAGAAAGGTGTAGGAGTGCGTATAGATCAAGAAAGTACAAGATTTAGGTTGAAAACTTTCAAGAATCGCGAGAAATCGGAAGAAAAGTGGGCTGGAGCGAGTTGAGCAGAGAGAGAGCTGTCACATCAAGTGATGTGACATATGAGGGGTATTTATAGCGTTTCCATAAAAGGAAAGTGGGGAAGTGGCTGGTCGACCGGGTGGCAGCTCGATTGAGTGGCAACTCGATCGGGTGGCAACTCGATCGGTTGGCCGCTCGGTCAGTTGGCCACTCGATTGGAGTGTTCGGCATGACGAGTTTTGCTGTTTCGATTCACGTGTTGAGCGTTGCGATGCGATAGTGTTCCTCATTAAATTACTTTTAATCCCAACTACTATATCTAACATACAATCATCATAATTAACTTGCGTTTAGCGTCTGCGATTCGATTGCGATTGAGTTGCGATTGCGTTTTGATTGATTACTACAACATAAACATAAACAAACTTGCACAAGTAACACACAAAAGGCACACACACGTAAATCAATAACCAGAACGCAGAATGCGATTGCGATACGATAAGCGATAAAACATGCGATAAACATCGATTAAACCTCGATTATAACAAGTACTCCACATAATACAACTAACGTAAAAGCATAAATAGACTATCTACAATTCAAAGAAGTCAAAACAAGAATTGAGCAAGGAGTGACAGATCGTAATTAGCAATCTTGTCTCCCTTTGACTTCAATCTTGACTTTGACTTTCGAAACACGGGGTGTTACATAAGGAGTCTGAGGAAAATGATAACGAAGTCGAAGAAGGTGCTAACGACTTTGAGGAAAATGATAACGAAGTTGAGGAATGTGCTAAGGACTTTGAGGAAAATGATAACGAAATCGGGGAAGGTGTAATGCACTTTGAGGAGGGTGTTGACGACGACGAACCTGCTAACGAGGAAGGTGTTCACGACGACGAACGTGCTAACGAGGAACGTGCTAACGAGGAAGGTGCTAATGACGAGAAAAAAAAAACAAAAAAGGTATGACATAACCATCAATTATGTGTTATTCGTGTTATATAATGTTGATATAATTTTAGAGTGAAAAAAATGATTTTGTATACGTGTTATTCGTTATATATAATTTTTATTAGGTAGTCAATTACGTGTTATTCATGTTATATAATGTTGATATAATTTTAGAGTGAAAAAAATGATTTTGTATACGTGTTATTCCTTATATAAATTTTTTATTAGGTAGTCAATTACGTGTTATTTGTGTTATATAATGTTGATATAATTTTAGAGTGAAAAAATGATTTTGTATACGTTTTATTCGTTATATATAATTTTTATTAGGTAGTCAATTACGTGTTATTCGTGTTATATAATGTTGATATAATTTTAGAGTGAAAAAAATGATTTTGTATACGTGTTATTCGTTATATATAATTTTTATTAGGTAGGAGAAATCTAGAAAATGTTTGACCCGTCCCGACCTTAACCCGAACCCGACCCGAAAATTGTGTCATACATATTAACCCGATTTCGTTATCATTTTGGTGAAATATTATATATGTTCTGGTGAAATATTTTGTTAAAAATAGATTACTTAGGCTTGTAGATGAACCAAACGAACACGAACGAGGCATGTATACTGATTAAAAGTAGAAAATGTATGATACGAAATTTCATACAAACCCAAAAATGTGTCATACATATTAACCCGAACCCCATGTTCAACCCGAGTTTTTTTATTGTTTTTTTGACAAATTAATATATTAATTTCTTTTATGTGGATTTCTAATGAACCTTTTTTTAAGGTATTTGGGTCACTTGAAGAATTGGGTATACAAAAGAGAAGTTGCGAAAGGTTACGTCATTGTGACCCAACGAATGATAACAAAAGGCGAAGGTTCGTCAGCAAGGACAGTGAAGATATGGTGGCAATGCGATCATGGCGGCGAACCCAAAAGTAAAGCAACAGTTCGGTGTTCTGGTAGCAAAAAGGTTGGTTGTCCTTTTACTCTGATAGGGAACTAGACTCAAGTAATGGTAATTGGAGCCTTGTGGAGAAGAAAAACATTCACAACCATGAGCCTACTAAATTTCTCGAGGGCCACGTGTTTGCTAGAAGGCTGACCCCGGACGAAGAATCACTGGTGGAGAGACTTTATCTACAAAACATGGAGCCTACAAATATACATTTAACCATAAGAAAACAAAACCCACATAGCGTGTGCATTCTACAAGATGTACAAAACATGATTAAAAAGATTAAACTCAAAATGTACGGTGATCGAACTCCAATGCAGATATTGGAGAGCATGTTGCAAGAAGAAAGGTACGTTTATTTCACCAGGGTGAATCCCTCCACAAACGCTGTCACACCCCGATATTTCCACATATTACCGGTGGGGAGTATCGTGACGTAGTTGATATCATCATAGACAATTTATCACAGATTATATACACAGCAGAAGTCGAAAGATATAAACATTACAAACCAAATGGAAGTAATATCATTTATTACAAAAACAGTTGTAAAGGATCCACAGGCGGATCAAAGTTAAAAGAAACATTGTTCAGCAGATTTATAAACATCTAAGCTCGCAAGACTCTTTATTGATGCTAGGAGTAGCCTGCCTATTCCGATTAGTACATGCACTTAACCTTTTTGGAAAATACGTCAGTTTTCACTGGTAAATACAATTAATCGACTCATTTTGAAAATGTTTAAAAAAAATTGACTTGAATGCACAAGGCACAAAATATCCTTTATAACTTGGGATAATTATTTATATATAAACTTGTAAAAGAATTACATGTTTGTTATACGTTCAGTAACCCGGGCTGAATACCGGGTTAAAGATTAATAGACACACCACATGATATAATCCCGCGGCGAGTTATTCTCGAACCGTCGGTTATACCTTTTTATATATATACACTGGCAGGTGTATGCCTACACCCCGTGCTTAGGTCGTGGTCATTTCAATGAATGATGCCAAGGATATCCAGGACATGGTCATTAACCCTCCAAAGTGTAACACCCTTATTATTATTTAAAGATTTTCGTATGATTTACGAAAATAAACGGATGATTAGAATTTCAAATACATTGAAAATACGGGTTTCATTAAACTTTATTTACAGAATTAAAACTATACAACATAACATGTGTGAGTTCGTTATTTAACATAACAATGATACATAGTGCGGAAGCTTATTTCTTGATCGTGTTCGGTTCTTCGTTGTGCTTGATCGTCCTCCGGTGCTAAATTTGTACCTGAAACTCATAAAACATGAGTTAGATTAGTCATACGTAACTTAGAACGTATCTAAATGAGTCCGGGAAGCGAAACTGATTAAAATAAATTTTTTTCGCTAAAACAGTGCTCTTTCGTGCCACGCGAAGGCACCCAGTTGCTCCCTCGCGCCACGCGAGGGAGACCATTTTCCAGCAGCTCTGGAGCCGGGTCCTGCATTTTTCAGCAATGCCAGTTTTTACGAAAACGGCCATAACTTCTTCGTTATTGATCCGTTTTACGCGATTCTTTTTCCTACGCGTCCGTAATTTAATTCTCCATCATATGGAGTTAAAATCTAACATCCAACATAATAAATTTTGAGACTTCTAAGCCTTCGACTCGTTACCTTTTTACCGAATTTTAACCCGTTTATGCATTTTATCAAACAAATATATTTGTTTGATCCTTATATCACATACACTTCTTCAAATTAATGTTATCTACCATTTTAGGTTCTAATCATAGGTTTATTACACAATTTAAACCCTTTTTCGCTCGTATGCTTATTTTGACCCGTTAAGGGTATTTAAGCACTTTAAAGCTTGAAATCGCTTTCATTCATTTCTAGCATCTTATTCCTACATTTCTTATCAAGTAATCTTCCACCACAACTATATGTGCGTTGGATTTAATGTGGATATCTATATGTTCCGAGTTTTTACCCCTCAGATTATCATTTTATGGCAAAGACTTATATAAAGTCTTTCGACCCAAGAAATTACATCTTTCACTACCTATACTCATTCTAAGTATTTATTTAATCATAAAACTTGTTTTCGAACCACCTTTAAGGGTCGTTCGTTCGAATTAGCTTACAAGGGCAATTTGGTCAATTTCCGTCCTTCTTTTACTACAAGGACCTTTAAATACTTGTTTGACTCAAAATCCGATCTTTTAACTATAATTCTTGTTTGTAAACTCATGTGCTTCTAAAACACTATAATCATAACTCAATTTATTCGGTTTACCTAAAAGATAACCGAATATCGATATTTTAATCTTGTCTAACTCTTATAGAACTCCAAATTCTACATGATGAGTTGTGTTATTATACATACCTGGCTCAGATCAATATATTGACCCGTTTCAATACCTTGCCTTAGTGGCTGCTAAGTGATAGCGCTGTAAACATCCATGTGCTATTTTTTCCCTAAAATCATACAACTCGACAACCCATTAGTCGATATTGTCAAAGGGTGATAATTTCACCTTTTGACCCGTTTGGTCTCTATGACCAATTACTAGCGAGATGACATTTATTACAATTTTACCCTTATTGGTTATCATGATTTACCTTATATGGTAACCTTTAAAAGTAGATATTTCATTCGTCATAACATGATCGAATTACCGATTTAACTCATTTTTAACCATCAATACGGTTTCTTATTCTATTTGGTTATCTTGTTCCGTACGACTACACGCCGGAACACCATATCTCAATTAGGCATTTATCTTATTCGTAATTAATACGACAAAAGAACATTCTAAGATATATGACTAGTGTAAGCTATACTTACCTTGCATCCAAGCCACGCTTTTCTTTTTGTACTTGATCCGTTTGACCCGCTTCCTCCACAAGCCTCCACCTAGCTCGTTAAGCGTCAAACTATCATCATAATTCGTAAGATGGTTAGTTTAGTCATTATCAATCATGACTATTCCCACCTTACGTTTTTCGTATAAAAATTAGTATTCATCATATTGTAGGTCGGTTTGACTTTTTTAAAAGTCAAATCGCCAATTAACACATATGATTGCACTATCAAGTTCACAAGGCTCAATTAGGCACATTATCAACACTTAGTGAGCATCATCTTTTGAGACGCCAAATTAACTAACATGTCATCCAATTCCTACCTCAAGTAATAATAAATCAACATGTAAATTTCAGTTATTATAAGCATATACACACTTTGACCATCAAAATCATGGTTTTAACTCTTATGTCAAGACCCACTTCTAGTCACTTATGAACTCTTAACAAAATCTCTAATTTGTTCAAGTAGTTCATTCATATGAGTTAGTATGAGGTTTATAAACACCAATAGAACATCAATTTCATCAAATCATCCAAAACCCACTTAGCTCATACTTGATTAGTTGACTAATCACTAGTTTATGGCACAATTCTACAAGTTCGCATCTAGGGTTTGTTCCTAGACTCATACTCACATCAATATCACTATAACATTCATATATCATACAAGAATTCACTCATGCATGACTATCAAATTTCACAAGTATCATCAAACATCGAAATTCAACATACCTTGTGATCCCCTAAGCTTTGTGATCACGATTTTATTAAAAGCTCCAATTTCCGACTCGATTTCCCCTTGATTTTGGCAAATTTTCGTGAATTAGGGTTCTTGGAAGGGAACCCCCTTTTTGCTCCTGATGTTGATCGACCAAACACACACACAAAGTGTGTGTTTTGGTTTTTATTTCATTTAACTTAAAACATTTTCATGTTTGCCTCTTTTTAGTCCCTCAAGTTCCAAAGTTTATAAAATGGTTAACTATTTCAAGTTTCCTTCCTTTCTTTATTGTTTTCAAATAATTAACTAACTAGGTTAATTATTCCTAGTTAACTTTGTGGGTTCAGGGAGTTATAACCCGTTTTATCTTAAGTCCCGTTAGCTCGTGCCTTTTATATACTTTGTTTCCTCAAAACCCTTATACCGTTTTTATCTAATATTAGGTTCATTTAATTAAAATCCTAATATTCACCGGTTTGCTTTTACCTCTAACGGTACTTTACCCGTCATCTAGTATTAACGGGGTTTGATTACCAAACCCGTTTTCGGGGTGTTACACAAAGGTTTTAAGCAAACATAACAGTTTAAACGGGTCATCTCAATAAATTAACCTTTATATGATTAAAAATTCAATGCCCAACCAAGCGGTATTTTATATACCGTACCCCAAGCCCGTATAAGGGAAAATAAGTTAAAAGTATTTACTTGAGCAAATTATATAAATTTATCCCAGCCGTACAAATCAGCAAGTTCAAGTATCTTTTACTGGTCTCCTAAATCTGGAACGAATGTTTTAATTAACCTATTAGATTCCTAACGGGTCTTACTTAAGTTAAACTTAGACCGGTTAGTTTTAAAGAAAGGTATACGGTTCAAAACGCATGATTAAGCGATGACCGGATTAGAATGTGGTTTAGACCCAACAAGTTTGTATACTTGTATAATATGGGTAAACTAAACACATTCTGGATTTTGAGATAAAAATGATAAGGTTTGACCCGTTTCGGCTAATTTATGCAAACTAGTTGCATAAACCGCACCGAACGCGAAAAATGCATAACGGGTAACCAAATGAGTCATGAACAGGTTTCCTAAGTTAATATGCCTTAAATATGTTGTGATATCAGTAGGATACCTTCCATTATGCCCAAAATGGATTTAAAATCAAATTATGCCCCGTAGGGGTATTTTGGTCATTTTAAAGGTTATAAAAGAGTTTAAATACTAATATGGGTTTCAGGTCTGATATAATCAGTAAAAATATTTATTTTTATAAGTCATAACAGTAGGGTATTGCATATATGTGAAATTTATCTTTTATAACCAAACTATACACCGTAGGGGCATTTTGGTAATTTCACATAAGCTTTAAAGGTCAAAATTAGAATTCAAAACTTTTTCTTACTGTTTAATTATAAAAATTTACTTAAAACATCAGTAGGTATTAAGTTTCATATGCCAAAAATAGTTTGTAACTCATACTATGCGCTTAAAACGCGTAAAAGTCAGTTTTAAGCGATTTTCGGGTTTAAATAGGAAATTTGAGTTTTTGATCAGTTTATAAAGTTCAAAATATTTTATTTATCATATAAAATTAGTAGCAAAAAGTTTGGTATCAAAATATTATGTAAAACTCATTTTATTCAAGAAAAGGGCATAACCGACAATTACCGAATTAAAGCAAGAACCCTATGTTATGCTCAGCTTAAAAATAAATAAAAATATTCAAAAATCCCAAAATATTATATTACATCAGTGGGTAAAAAGTTTGGTGTCAAAATTTGGGTTTAGATAGGCTTTATGCTAATTACGTCGTTTAATTAATAAAAAGCTTCTTATTTACGATATTGAACATAACTCCTAATCTAGACCTCAAACTGATGTCAAATTTTTAGGACAAGTTTATAAATCAGTAATAAAAGTTTTTGTCCTCTCACATTTTCAAAAATCTCGTTTTAAGGTCAAAAGGACATTATGGTCAATATTTAGGCATATAATGGAAACGTGCACATGAATCGAATAACTAATGAACCAAGTTGTATAACCTCAGAGGGTTACACTAATCTATAAACTGGTCCTAATAGAGCTCTAAGGAATTTCTAAAATATGCTACATTGGGTCAGAACTGAAAGTCAAAGCAAAAGTCTACTTTTGCGATTTTCGGTTACGAACCGAGCTTAAACTGAAAATTGTCGGGTTGAACATGTTTAAACATGTTTTTATATTAATTACCAAGTTATTTAAGTGTTAAAACATGTTCCATAATTTTTGTATTATCAGTTATGAATTTATTAGTAAAAACTGACTTGTTTGACTTTTTATTAAGAAGTTTGACCCGACAATTGACTGAGTAAACATGATAATTAGGAGGTGCCCTTTTGAGGGTTTAACACCTACCTAATTACGGTCACGTAGCCATGTTCGTTGCGAACAATGGCTCACCCGTTTAAAAGTCAAAGCGTTTATCGCAACGCTTGACTTTTCGGTTTTTTAAGCAAAATAAAATAACTAGCCACAAGAGGACACTTACAAAGGGTCTAATGAACTGAATGAAGGATCCCAAAGGTTCAGGCTCCTCCTAGTTGAGAGTAATGAGCAGATTTTGGAAAGTGGTGTGCTTAAACAAAGAAACCCACCTCCTATTTATAGTTTTCGGGACTTCGTAGGATCGTGACAAGTGTCGGAATGCATAACCAGATCAATACAAGTGTAAAGTGGTTTTACAAATCTGGTAGCAAGCCCCTAGATTGATGTTTGTGAGTATAGGAACTAGTTTTAACCAAAAACCAGCAATAAAACTGGTTTTCTGCTGCTGTTCATTTCACACGGCCAGCGTAAGAGGCCCCAGGAAGCTTACGCGGCCCGCCTACAAGTCCAGACCAGCAAACATATTTCCAGAACATGCAGTTTCAGTCCCTGTACTTAGTTAAATGTCATTTCTGACTTATTTAAGGCCCGTTATCCTCATTTCAAGGCTCTATCATGTTGCCTAAACATAGGGGGCATGAAACATGCTTAAAAATGTTGTGGATATCTGTTCGTTTGGCCGTACGATCGCGTCGTTTGGCTAATTACGACGAAACACGAACGGACGCAAAAAACGACCGAAATTACGCGACGAATGGAATTTTATCATGCCGAACACTAAAATAAAATATTTTAGTGGTTACATAAATTTTTGGATGTCCGGATATATTCAGAACGTAAGATATGCGCGAAAATGCAAACTTGTGCACTTTTTGACACTTTTAGTCCCTGCTTGACTAAAAAGTTTAGTTTTGTGCACCAAACACCTCTAAGCCTATATCTAAGCTATATAAAGGATAATTAGGGCATGTTTAACTCATGGTCATATTCCGGAAGGTCCGATACCATACGAATCGACATACTTTTGCAGTTTGACGCAATTAGTCCTTTAATCGCACAAAGTAGCGCGAAATGTCGTTTAATGATATCCAAGCCTTACATGGCCTGTAATGGGTATTCCCAAGCATGTGTTTAATTATTTCTACGCTCTCGTTCGCTTAATTGGTCACCAAAAGGCGTAGATTCAAAAGTTGACGCTTTTGGTCCCTCTAATGCGCAAACTTGCGCATATCATCGTTTAATAGCTTTGAAGCCTTATCTAATCCATATTAGGAATTCTTGAGAGTATTATTAAACATCACGATGCTTCAAGTTCGCTAAAAGGTCATTTAGAGGTATAATTAAACATATTGACACTTTTAGTCCCTCTAACTTACAAAGTTGAGCGTAACTTCACTTATAGGCGTAAAATCCCTTAATGGCCAATATTAGGCATTCCCGAGAGTGTAATAAAATATCACGAAGCTCTCGGTTTGTTAAAAGGTCACTCAGAGGTAAGAATTAACATGTTGACACTTTTAACCCTTTATTGCGCAAACTTTCAATTAATTATGCAAACGGCCATTCTCGTTCAACAGGTGGCCCATTTGTGAATCTAATTACCATGTAATGTTATTCCGAGACTTATAATAAGCATGTTAACAATTCCAGTCCTTCTATAATCAAAGTTTTTGATCTTTCGCAAAATTAGTCCCTTAACTTCAATGTTTTGACTTTATTAAGGTTTATTACACGTGTCCATACATTATTGGACGTGATTTTACAAGGTGTTACAAACACGGTCGATGAGGTTTTTTTCATTCATCCGGACTTGTACAACATGTGGCGTGCATTCCCACATGTGTTGATGATTGATGCTACCTACAAGATGGATGAGTATAAGCTTCCGTTTATTCAACTTATGGGCGTGACATCGACACACAAGTCTTTTTGTGTGGCTCATGCGTTTGTCTCTAAAGAAAAAAAAAGATAACTTCTTATGGGTCCTGGAGAAGCTCAAAGAATTGTTGGTAGATTGTATGGAGCCACGTGTAATTGTAACAGATAGGGATCAAGCTTTGATGAATGCTTGCGATAAAGTATTCCCAAAAGCTTCCAAATTGCTATGTAGGTGGCACATCTCACAGAATATTCTAAAACACTGCCGGGCAAAATTTACGGATGAAGACTGGAAAATATTCAAGCTTTCTTGGTCTCGACTGTGTGGTTCTCCCACTCCGATGCTATACAATTATTACTTTGAGCGACTTTTCACGCGACTGACTAACGACGAACGATCATGTACATATTATATTAGTTTACATACATTCATCCATACATATATACATACAAACATTACAAATCGTTGTATTCAATTTTTTTTTCAGATGTTCTGGATTATTTGTATGATGTGTGGCTGAAAGATTATAAAGAAAAGTTCGTTTCAGCTTGGACTAACACAATCCCCAATTTTGGTCAACATACAACCAACAGAGTTGAAAGCCAGCATTCTAAGTTTAAGAGATACATTAAAGGTCCAAAAAACTCGCTCCATAGACTTGTGTGGCTTGTTGGCAAAGTTGTAGAGTGACAAAAGATACAAATAAAACTTAGTTTTCAGGAGAGCAGATCCGTGCAAATGGGGGACCACAGATTTCCGTTTTTTGACAACCTACGTGGTAATGTTTCCCAAAAAGACTTAGAGTTATTGGTTGTCGAGAGGAAAAAGCTACATGCGTTGAGGGTAGGAGGGGGGACTTGTGACCACCAGCTTTCTACGGGTTGTGGGTTGCCATGTGCTTGTCAGATGGAGTGGTGGGAAAGTACAGGTAACATAACAACTATAGCATATGCTTCGATCCATAGAATATAATCATCATTATACTTCATGTTTTAACAATGATTCTTGAAAAACAGGTTGCAAAATTCCACTTGCCGCGATAGACAAATTCTGGACAAAACTTGATTTTTCGACATAAAAACTTAATCAAGACGAGTGTAATATTTAGGCAGAAATGGATAGACTTACACAACAACTACAGACGCAGCCACCTCTAGTGTTAAAAAGTATGTTGTCGAAGATGAAAGCGGTGTTGAATCCAAGTATGACTGACCATCAACCGCTTGAGGTGCAACAAGATACCCGTGGCCGTCCAACTACGAAAGCAAAGCAACAAAAGAATGAAGACCTTGCGAGACGTAAAGATAAACAAACTGAATCACAGAGGAAGGACTACACTCAAAAGCCAAATGTGCGACGTAGTCGTTCAAAGAAAAGCAAAAAAGAAAAAAATACACTTCCGATTATAGGTAAAGACTTTCCACTGTTGGCCGGGCACAGGTACATAAGTACATACATACATACATATATTTAGAATTCTTTTTCAATTTTTTATTTTTAATATTTTTTAGTTTTTTTATTTTTTTGCCAATTATAGGTACAAAAACATGATCGAGCATTATAAGGATTGGCTTCCATATAGCTATCGGAGATACATAACACAAATCGAAGATGCCCAGCCGGACGGTAACTGTGGGTTTTGATCCATAGCTATGGGTTTGGGCTTGGACCAGAAATAGTGGAAGTGGGTCCGCCAAGAGCTACTCGACGAGATGTTCATTAACAAAAAGCGTTGGGGGCATATACTCGAATCATTGGACAAGGGATGTTACGACAATGTGTATCGATCGATAAATTGGTTAAATGTTGAACCTGCACCAAAGGCATGCTGGATGGTGTTGCCCTATACAGGATTGTTGGTGGCTCAAAAATTTGGGGTGATTGTTCAACGTTTAAGCAACAGTGTTTGTCAAACTTACTTCCCGATGTTCGATGGACCACAGGTTTACCCGAACCATTCCATTTTAACGATTTCTTATGTCGAAGATGGCCATTTCATCATGGTTAAGTTAGCGGATGATAGCCCGATGCCAGTACCAAATGGACTTTGGAATATATACCGAAGTATGGAAGCTATGGAATGGGAGACAATGTAAATGTCTCGTATTGCACATGGTAGGGCGTTACTACGTAGTAATAGAACTCGACAAAAAGAAGTTATTGACTTGTATTAGGTGTAGCATCCATGAAACATAGTGTACGCAATGAATTTATTAATGTTTCTCTTTAATAAAATTTAAATATATTGTAACATCCATCAAATATAGTGTACGCAACAATTTTTTTTATATTTTTTTTAATTAAAGTGCTTCATATAAAAGAAAGGAGTACAAAATAAAAGAAAACTATTGTTTTAAGGGAAATTGGCGTGTAATAATCCCACCTAGACCTTATTGACCATTAATAATCCCACCTCAGAATATTCCCCCCACCAGTTTCAACGCGGCTCGAACCAGTTTCAACACGGCTCGAACTCGTGACCTCTCAGTTAAATGCACTCGTCCCTTCCACTTGGACAAGTGTCTCACCCCTTGATTATCCCGATTCTTTTTTCTCTTATACCAAGTTTCATAGATTCAAAAATGAAAAAACAACTCCTATACGCCGCTCATTGACCCATACGGCTCTCATTGACCCCAAACACTTTCCCAGCTTCAATAAAGGGGTAAAATAGATCTAAAATTTGAAAACTCACACACTAAAACACCAAGAACACACACACAAACGCTCTGGACCACACGATTTTCACAAGACAAACTCTGGACCACACGATAAAGGTTAGTTTGTATTCCAAATTTTATTGCTTAATCTTCAACCTTTTTTTATTTTTTGGTTTTATTTCCCCCATTTGTGGTGGTGTTGGGTTTGACGATGGTGGGAGATTGACGGCGGTGGGAATTGACAGCGGTGGGGGATTGACGGCGGTAGGGATTGACGGCGGTGGGGGATTGACGGTGGTGGGGAATGACGGCGGTGGTGATTGACGGCTGTGGTGGTGGTGGTGGTTAGGCGGGTGTGGTGGTGGCTGTGGTGGCTGTGGTGGCTGTGGTGGTGGTGGTGGTGGTGGTGGGGATCGACGGCTGTGGTGGTGGTGGTGGTTATAACAACCCTAAATTAAACCGAAACTCTCCCAAATATTTTTCGACACCCTAATATATTTTAAAAATATCTCAATATGTCCCAAAATACACCTCATACGCGAAAACGGATCCCGAATACCCTAAATATTATTAAAAATAATTAAAAATTAATATTTTGGGTTTGTCGCGTGCCGCGTAAACCTCTTAAGGGTCTTACGCGGGTCGCTAGAGATCAAAAGTGCGGCGCAGCCCGGTGATGACACGTGTCATCATCGTGGCAGGTCTAGTCGATGATCCGGATCACCTACGCTGTTGACCAGCGTTGACGCGGGCCACGTAGCCCTTTAGCTACCCTTACGCGGGCCGCGAGAAAGTCGGGTTTCAGCCCTATAAATTGATTTGCTCGGCCTTCAGTCGATTTCGTTCAAAACTTTCTTTCTTTCTCTCAATATTACGTAGTGTACATTATACTCAGGTATTATACCCCCTAAATAGCGAAGTTCTGCTCCGTTGTAAGTATTACAACCCCTAGATATGTATTAGATACGCTGCCCGATTAATCTAGGGTTCCGTAACGGCTGTCGTGGTTCTGCCCGACTTAGTCGTTGGAATGCCGTCTCGGGGAGGGTATTACTAATGTTAAAATGGGTTATTATACTAACGTGTGTGCATTTGTGTAAATTATAGATAATTCTCAGGAAACCCTAAAGGATAATCTAAGACAGCAATGTGAGTAATCTCCTTTTTATTAAACTATATTTACAAATCCTTAACTATTTTACAATGCAATTTAGCAGTGATTGAATCTTTGTAATTCTACAATTACTGCCGGTATGTTGGGGTTTTGTATACAAAATGTGAGTAACATTACCATTGGACGAAGAGTTAGCCAATGTGTAATATGACCCACCAGTC
This sequence comes from Helianthus tuberosus, assembly GCA_030545235.1. Lineage (NCBI taxonomy): Eukaryota > Viridiplantae > Streptophyta > Magnoliopsida > Asterales > Asteraceae > Helianthus > Helianthus tuberosus. Next base: position 16,128 of record JARYGA010012374.1, on the reverse strand, counting down.
AGGATTGACAGTACTGAATGAGTAATTGGGTAGATATAAACATTGTAATCGTCCTCAATACTGTTAAGTTTAAATTAAATTAATATTTCTTGATTAAACTGGGATTCACTCACCAGCATTTCCCACTGACAAATTAGACAAACACGCGATACCACCGAAACTGGCTCGCGGCCGCCCATTCCCGGGGATTAGGGATCGGGGGTGGCGACAGAAGGTGGTATCAGAGCTAAGCCACTGATTCAGCCACAGAAGTGTTCTGCTGACAATAAAATTCAAATTGTTAGGAAATAAATTACGGGAATACGTGCATAATTGTATTTTATTGTTATGTGTTATTTGACTATTTGTTAGTTTACAGTATGAGCGACCAAAGACCATTTGACGCGTACCGTCAATTTTCTGGTTCGCCTAGAAGTGAAGGCACCTCATCTTCTCAGCCTGCCCTCTCAGGGTACTCTGCTGATATGGAAGAAGGAATCTTTGTGTTTAAGGCTCAGTCAGAAGAGCCATTTCCTCAGAAAAAGAGGGGATGGTTCAGTCGAGGGGCACATGAGCGTAGAAAGCATATGAAAAAGTTACAAGATCAGAGAGCACTAGCAGCAGCCAAAAGAGAAACCGATGCCTATGCCCAGGATATGATTAATAGGGGTATACCCACATCCACATCCTAGCCACCACTGCAGCTGACCCTAATCTGGAACAAATGATAGCACCCCAACCACAACTACCAATCCCTGACCAACCAATGGAAATAGAAAACCCTGAAAATCAAGTAGAAATGCATGACTTCAATCCGGAAGAAATACCTAGGGTACCTGCACCAAACCCCCTAGACCCAAATTATGACCCCTGGTGGGATGACAATAGGGACTATGTGCAACGTTACCGATACATGAAGACATGCCCATGCCAAACATAGGAGCCTACCCAGGTTTGGATCCTTTAGATCCCTATTACCACGATGAATACATTAGGGAGATTTTAGAAGATCCTTACCGATTCCATACCCCTATACCTCCATACCAGGAACCCGCACCCCAGATTTCGAACCCAGTCCTAGAACCTGCACCCCCAATGAGTGCAGACAATGTACAAGAACTTAGGACATTTGGTGAGGAAATTTTAGAGAGTAGTGAACGAATGCGACAGGTGGGAGAGCGACTCGTCTAGAAGTACGACGAGCGCAATATGGATTTTTGGATGAATCCATATCCATAGATGTGATGGTGAAAATGGTAGTAGTAATAATAATAATATAATAAAATAAGTAATAAAATAAAATATGTGTGTACGGATGCCTATTAATATTAGTGTAATTTTATTTCAGTTGGTATTGTAATTTTAATTTCAGTACTGGTGTGTAATAGATGCATAATATATGAATAGAGTAAAGTCGCAATGATCGACGCTTTTGACCAAAATGCGTGTCATGTGATTAACTATATTAAATATTGTTTTGTGATATTAATATGTGGAAAATGTTTAAAATTCAGATAGCCGACGAAGAAAATCAAGAAAATCTGAATAACGATAACCAGAGTAACATTAACTTGATTAATGAGAATCCAAGCATCAATAACAATGGAAACCAAGTGGATAATAGTGCTATCCAACACATAGTGGCACAAGGAATCATAGATGCAATGCCATTTATTATTCAAACGGTTCAGGAAGCGAATAATAAAAGTAAACATAGCAGTAAACGACCAATTGAACCAGAACACAGCGTAAACAATGGACCTGTACTTCAAATGCCCATTCCCAAAAGAAGAAGAACCATGCCTTATGGTTGTTCTTATAAAGAATTATGATCCTGCAAACCAATAGAATTCTCGGGCAGTGAAGGACCCATTGCAACTCTACGCAAGTGTGCTGAAGAAGACAAAATAATGTTTGCTTCTAATTTGTTTAAAAACTCAGCCTTAGAATGGTGGAATACTATCCTCCAATCAAGAGGAAGTGATAAGGTATACAACATGGAATGGGAGGAATTTAAAAATATGGTAGAAAGGAAATTCTGCCCTCCCAATGAAAAGGAACAGATAGCAAATAAGTTTTTGAACCTTAGGATGACCGGGGTAGATAGTAAGGGTTATACTACTACATTATTTGAATATGCCAGAATAGTACCAACCCTTGCATCACCTGAACCAGTATTAATCTCCCGCTACATATGGGGATTAATTGGAGAAATTAGGCATGTAGTCAAGGCAGCTAGACCTCAAACCATAGAAGAAGCTGTAGAACTAGCCAACACCTTGACATATGAATTAATCCGTACTAGAGAAGAAGACCAGAGGAGAAACCTAGCTCAAAGACTTACCCAGGAATTTCGATCTAGAAATTCCAACTGTGGGAAAAAATATAGGTTCCACATCTGCACCTTATTGCAAGTATTGCAAAAGGAAGCATTCTGGAAGATGCTCCACATATTGCAATTTCTGCAAAATATCAGGTCACAAGGAAGAAGACTGCTGGAGGAAAGCCAACAACAGGATATGCTACAATTGCGAAGAACAAGGTCATATCAAGCCAAACTGTCTGAAATTAGCTCCAGCTACAAATAACAAGAACACTAAAAATGTTAGAGCATTCGTTCTAACTGCAGATGAAGCCAAGATGATTCCAGACGTGATAGCTGGTACGTTTTTAGTTAATGATGTTTTTGCTAAAGTATTATTTGACTCTGGTGCAAACCAAAGTTTTATTAATACTTCGTTTTGCAAACTTCTAAATCAGTCATTAACTAAACTACCACAAGAATGTCTAGTAGAGACAGCTAATGGAGAAACAGTTAGGATTTCCGAAATCTTGCAGGGAGCAAGAATAGAATTTTTAAACAAAAAATTTATGGCAAATCTGTATCCCATGAATCTGGCTGGATTTGATGTCGTTTTAGGAATGGATTGTTTAATAACCAATAAAGCCAGTATTTTATGTGATCAAAAGTCAATCCAAGTAAATTCACCAAAACTGCAAGCTATATAAGAAAAGGGTCTATAGTGTATTTGATTTCTATAATCACTAACACTAAAGAAAAAGAACTAAAAGACATTCCAGTAGTGTCTCAGTTTTCAGATGTATTTCCAGAAGAATTACAAGGACTACCGCCAGACAGAGAAGTTGAATTCAGAATTCATCTGCTACCAGGAACGGCGCCGATTGCTAAAGCACCTTACCGTTTGGCACCCGCCGAAATGCAGGAACTGAAGAAACAATTAGACGAATTGCTGGAAAAAGGATTTATACAGCCAAGCTCATCGCCATGGGGAGCACCAATATTATTCGTTAAAAATAAGGACGGATCAATACGTATGTGCATTGACTACCGTGAATTAAACAAGGTCACGATTAAGAATAGGTACCCATTACCCAGGATCGATGATCTGTTCGATCAACTGCAAGGAGCTTGATTTTTATCTAAAATTGATTTAAGGTCAGGATATCATCAATTAAAGGTACAGGAAGAGGACACTCCTAAGACCGCCTTTAGAACGAGGTATGGCCATTATGAATTTACTGTCATGCCATTTGGTTTAACCAATGCCCCAGCCGCATTTATGGACATGATGAACCGAATATGTAAGCCATATTTGGATAAATTCATAATTGTCTTCATAGATGATATTCTAATTTATTCTAAGAGTAAGGAGGAACATGCAAAGCATTTGCACGCACTTTTAAGTCTATTAAGAGAGGAAAAGCTTTATGCTAAATTTTCCAAGTGCGAATTTTGGTTAGAACAGGTACAGTTTCTTGGACACTTAGTCAATCATGAAGGAATTCATGTGGATCCTATAAAAATCGAGGCGATTACCAAATGGAAAACACCTGAGTCATCAACCGAGGTTAGAAGTTTCTTAAGATTGGCCGGTTATTATAAAAGATTTATTCGAGATTTCTCTAGAATAGCCATTCCTTTAACTAAGTTAACCTGTAAATCCATTAAGTTTGAATGGGGACCAAAACAAGAAGAAGCTTTTAGGATTCTTAAACAAAGATTAACTAATACACCCATACTAGCGTTACCAGAAGGAACTGAAGACTTTGTAGTCTATTGTGACGCTTCCAAACTAGGTTATGGATGTGTATTAATGCAACGCCAAAAGGTTATAGCATATGCGTCTAGACAACTTAAGAATCATGAAGAGAATTATTCAACCCATGATCTTGAATTAGGTGCTATAATTTTCCCTTAAGATTTGGAGACATTATCTTTATGGTAGTAAGTTTACCATATTTACAGATCATAAAAGTTTAAGATATGTTTTTGGGCAAAAAGAATTGAATATGAGACAAAGACGCTGGATGGAGATGCTTAATGATTATGATATTCAGTATCATGAAGGAAAAGCAAATGTAGTGGCAGATGCTTTAAGCCGAAAGTATCATGAAAAGCCAAAAAGGGTACGTTCTCTTAAATTAAATCTGCAAGTAGATTTAAATGATCAGATAAGAGAAGCACAAGAATCAGTAATCAAGAATGATACTGAAAAACTAAAAGGTATGATTAAAGAATTAGAATAAGGAACAGATGGAATTTGGAGATTCCATGAAAAGAGAACGTGAATACCTAAATTAGGAAACCTGCGTCATCATATATTAGAAGAAGCCCATAAGTCTAAGTATACGATGCACCCAGGAAATGATAAAATGTATCAGGATTTAAGAAAGAATTTTTGGTGGATAGGAATGAAAAAAGACATAGCAACCTATGTTTCTAAATTTTTAACTTGTTCACAAGTTAAATCTGAACACCAGAAACCCTCAGGTTTATTACAACAGTTAGAAATGTCAGTGTGGAAATGGGAATTAATAACAATGGATTTTGTTACCAAATTACCCAAAACAAAGAAAGGCAACGATACAATCTGGGTGATTGTAGATAGGCTAACCAAGTCAGCTCATTTCCTACCAATGAAAGAAACTTTCAGTATGGAACAGCTAGCTAAATTATATGTAAATGAAATAGTTTCTTTACATGGAATACCTTTATCAATTATTTCTGATAAGGATAACCATTTTACCTCTCATTTTTGGTCAAGTTTCCAAAAAGCCATGGGAACCAAGTTAAATCTAAGCACAGCTTATCATCCTCAAACAGACGGACAAAACGAAAGGATGATTCAGACAATGGAAGACATGCTTAGAGCTTGTGCAATTGATTTTGGAGGTAATTGGGACGATCACTTACCTTTAATAGAATTTTCTTATAATAATAGTTATCACACAAGTATCACACAAGAATTTTCTTATGGACAAAAGTGCCGAACCCTAGTCTGTTGGGCAGAAATTGGGGAAAAGCAACTATCTGGACCTGAGATAGTGCAAGAGACAACTGACAAGATTATTCAAGTCAAGGAACGACTAAAAGCAGCACGTGATCGACAGAAGAGCTATGTCGATAATCGACGCAAACCATTGGAATTTCAAGTAGGAGATAAAGTGTTGTTGAAAGTCTCTCCTTAGAAAGGAATAGTAAGATTCATCAAAAGAGGAAAGCTAAGTCCCAGGTATATTGGACCTTTTGAGATTATTAGAAGAATAGGACCTGTAGCCTATCAGCTACAACTGCTAGAGAAAATGGCAGAAATACATGATGTATTTCATGTATCTAATCTCAAAAAGTGTTTAGCTGATGAATCACTAATAGTGCCTCTTAAGGATATAGAGGTAAATGAACAACTCAAATTTGTAGAGAGGCCTCTAAAGATTGAAGACAGGAAAGTCAAAAACCTCAAGCATAAGAGATTAGTTCTGGTCAAAGTGAAGTGGGACTCCAAAAGAGGACCTGAGTACACTTGGGAGCTTGAATCTGAAATGCAGAAGAAATATCCACACCTATTCCAGTAGATCTCGAGGACGAGCTCTAAAATAAGGTGGGGAGGATATAACAACCCTAAATTAAACCGACACTCTCCCGAATATTTTCTGACACCCTAATATATTTTAAAAATATCCCAATATGTCCCAAAATACACCCCATACGCGAAAACGGATCCCGAATACCCTAAATAGTATTAAAAATAATTAAAAACTAATATTTTGGGTTTGTCGGGGGCCGCGTAAACCTCTTAAGGGTCTTACGCGGGCCGCTAGAGATCAAAAGTGTGGCGCAGCCCGGTGATGACACGTGTCATCATCGTGGCAGGTCTAGTCGATGACCCGGATCACCTACGCTGTTGACCAGCGTTGACGCGGGCCGCGTAGCCCTTTGGCTACCCTTACGCGGGCCGCGAGAAAGTCGGGTTTCAGCCCTATAAATTGATTTGCTCGGCCTTCAGTCGATTTCGTTCAAAACTTTCTTTCTTTCTCTCAATATTACGTAGTGTACACTATACTCGGGTATTATACCCCCCTTAAATAGCGAAGTTCTGCTCCTTTGTAAGTATTATAACCCCTGGATACGTATTAGATACGCTGCCCGATTGATCTAGGGCTCCATAACGGCTGTCGTGGTTCTGCCCGACGTAGTCGTTGGAATGCTGTCTCGGGGAGGGTATTACTAATGTTAAAATGGGTTATTATACTAACGCGTGTGCTTTTGTGTAAATTATAGATAATTCTCAGGAAACCCTAAAGGATAATCTAAGACAGCAATGTGAGTAATCTCCTTTTTATTAAACTATATTTACAAAACCTTAACTATTTTACAATGCAATTTAGCAGTGATTGAGTCTTTGTAATTCTACGATTACTGCCGGTATGTTGGGGTTTTGTATACAAAATGTGAGTAACGTTACCATTGGACGAAGAGTTAGTCAATGTGTAATATGACCCACCAGTCAGGATTGACAGAGTTGAATGAGTAATTGGGTAGATATAAACATTGTAATCGCCCTCAATACTGTTAAGTTTAAATTAAATTAATATTTCTTGATTAAACTGGGATTCACTCACCAGTATTTCCCACTGACAAATGTTTTTAAAACGCGTTTCAGGTAACACAATGTGAAAGCCAATTAGAAGCCAGCTGGACAGCACTGAAGGCTTGGAAAAGTGGCTATAAAACTTACCTAAATAAAGAAGGCGTTTTAATTCAAATAAAATGGGATTTATCCCTATAAATCAGCTTGTAATAAAAACCTGGGTTTCATCCCAATATGTTTATTTATATATAAATGGTGGTGTTTTACTCTGACAAAATATTTCCTAACTACGGTCCTGATGTAAATTCCGCTGCCAAATTAGACAAACACGCGATACCACCGAAACTGGCTCGCGGCCGCCCGTTCCCGGGGATTAGGGATCGGGGGTGGCGACAGTGGTGGTGGGGATTGACGGTTGTGGTGGTGGTGGTTGTTGTGGTGGTGGTTAGGCAGGTGTGGTGGTGGATGTGGTGGTAGTTGTGGTGGTGGGGATTGACGGATGTGGTGGTTGTCACACCCTAACCGATGGCGGAATCATCGGGGCGCGACACTGAGCGAAACAGATTGTCCAGAAGTTTCCATAACAACTATCATTACCATTTAATTTAAAGCAATACGTCCCATACCGTATCATAAATAGTTAAACAAGTTATTACAGATAACATCAAAACAAATATTCTGTTCCGACAACTCAGATTTAAACATAACAATTTATTTGTTGGTTTCTAGGACTCCAGTTCCTAGCTTCAATTTCATCACAGCCCGAGAAGCATATAAGCAACCTAGGCACCTGTCACATACGTTAAAATAATGTCAATACATAAAATGTAAAGGTGAGCATACAAGTTTGATAATAGCATATAGAGTTCGAATTCGTTTACGCATAACCAGCACGTACACATAGTGAAATGAAGCACGTTAGTTATCGACATAGATCCATCGATACCAATGACTGCGGGTTGTCTGCCCGAGGCAGTTCGCAATACATGATTACCACCGTAATCCATGCAAGTAAAAGATCCTTAACAACCCCCGTGTGAACGGGTGCTGAGTCCAAACTATAGTACTATCGTTGCTAAGGCAGGTAGACAACATTCCATGTGTAAACATAACAAACAAGCATTCATAAGCCACGTATAACATGCATTAATGGTTTAGCGTTAAAATAGCTTGAGTAGTGTGATAGTTGTAGTTTGAATAGTTGTAACGTATGTAACACCCAAAAGTGTTAAAGCAAAAAGGGTTCGAGTATACTCACAGCGATAGTGGATTGAAGGGAGCGCTTTACAGTGAGTATGGTTAGCCTGAATAGATTTGATAACGTAACGTAACGATAAGTGGCGCGTAAAACAGTACAAGTGAGAGTGGTTAGGATGACTGATCGTGCGGATCAGCTATCCGTGAGTAGAAGTCATCCGTGCGCATGAACTATCCGTGCGGATGGTGATACGTACGGATGGTGATGCGTGCGGATGGTGATCCGTTCCGGATAAGCTATCCGTACGTACGAGCTGTCCGTGCGGATCAGTTGTGCGTGCGGGTGACTTATCCGTGCGGATAAGTTGTCCGTGTGGATAAATATTCAAGTGGATTGTTTCTTTCTAAGATGTGTTTGTGTATGATGGCTTGTGCTTTGGAGTTTTCGTTGTAGCATTTAGAAATCACATAAGTGTTTCTACCTTTCAAGTCGGTCACGCGGACGACAGTCCGTGCGTATGGTAGTCCGTGCGGACAGCCTGTACGCGCGGGCAGAGACAATCCGTCCGGATAGCCTGTCCGTGCGTACGACTTGGCCGTGCGGATGAAGATTGTTTGATTTTCATTTTAAGGCCTTAGTATCTCATGATCCGAAGAGTAATCCATTCAGAGGTCGTCCGTCCGGATTGCTCGTTCGTCGATACTCAAACCTTGTTTGGAAAGTGGGTCCCAAGGGTAGCTCGTCCGGGTGACAACCCGTACGTATGACCTGTGCGTGCGGATGGCAATCCGTGCGCACAGCCTGTCCGTGCGTACAGCTTGTCCGTGCGGACAGTTAGTCCGTGCGGACAACTGGTCTGGTTGTTCCGTTCGTCTACACTTGGTTTCTGTTGTCGTTTATCGAGACGTTCTGATTACGTGGCAACCACTTGGAGTTGTGTTCTCACCCGCGTGACTAGACCGGTCAGGAATCACCCTAACTCAGCCTGTTGGCGACTCAGAACGGTCATTCCGGTTGACCCCGAAATCAGTTGTCTGTCGGTAGGATTCCAGATCTGGAACTAGTGCATCACTATTATCGAGTAGAGACTAGAACCAATCGGATTCGTACCGATTCTAAGGAAAAGAGAAGGAGAGAACTTAGGTTTCTTTCTTTCAACTCTTTTATCCTTAGAACAGTTTAGATCTAGGTGAAGTTTGTGTGAAATCTTGTAGAAATCGTTTAGATCTGAGCTATTCTTGGTGGAATGAGGTCAAGTTTGAAGTTCATATGAACTTCATGATGACGTCACCCGAGAATATCTCAAATCCGGATGATTTCATGGTTAAAAGTGAAGATTTGAAAGATGGAAATGTGTGGAATTGTGTAGTGATCGAAGATGTACAAGAATTAGTGCAAGATCTAACCTGGATTGAGAGAAATCTGAGAAATAGTGAAGAATGCGTGCTGTTCGGACGTCACTTGCCAAAAGTGGAAAAAGTGGAGAGTGACCCGTGTATTTATAGGATGCTAAAAGAGGAAAGGATGAGCCGTGCGCATGGCACGCACCCGGGTAGGCTATCCGCGCGGACTGGTCATCCGTGCGGACTGGCAATCCGTGCGGACTGGCCATCCGTGCGGACTGGCCATCCGTGCGGACTGGCCATCCGTGCGGACTGGCCATCCGTGCGGACTGGCCATCCGTGCGGATGCCGCCTGCTTTGGGGTGTTCGGTGCGATGTTGCTTCGGCTTCGATTTGTGAGCGGTTCGATAGGGTTTCCTAGTCAAATTACTTTCAGTCCCAACTACTTCTTATAGGGCTCGACTCGGAATTCGGGTTCGGGTTCGATCACGTTCGAGTTAGACTTCGAGTTCGATTGAGTTCGCTTGATTATCCCAACATAACATAAAATAAACATGCACAAGTAACACGTAAGGCACACACACACGTATAAATGGCAAGTAAAGTATACATAGTTCGAGTACGATTCGATGTAGATTTGATTAGCATAGCTTGATTAACTTTATCGGATTGTTACTTCCTATCGTTCACAGTCGTAGGTCGATTGAAATATGGTAAACACGGTTCGATTATTGTAATGTATGACACTTACTCCACATAATCTAAATATAATAGAAACAATTCTACGAGTCAAGTCGCGCGAAATCGGACGTTGATTTTGACCTTGACTTTGACTTTCACTTGTGAAAACACGGGGTGTTACAGCCTCCCCTTGTTTAGGGAATTTCGTCCCGAAATTAAGCAGGAAGTCGTAACTAGCCGTGGATCACATGTGAGTGTCCTTCGTTCGGATCATTGAAAGTCGTCAAATTAAACAAGATTTTACGGTTAAAATCGGCTGATTTTAGGATATGATATGCGAAAGTACCTGATTTTCCAATTTCTCATTTTCAAAACCTTTTTCTTTTTTCTTTCAAAACCTTTTCTTTAAAACCTCGATTATTGTAGGTCCTGATTTATCTCCGATTCGATTGCGTAATGAACGTTCGACGTGCGGGATCCGTGAACGTGCTTGTCTACACATTGTAGGTCCCGGTTTGAATCCGTTTCGATTGCGAATCGACTCGTGAACGTGCGGAATCCGTACACGATCGTGACCATTGTAGGATCGGTTTTGACACCGTACGATTGCGTAACGGTCGTTCGACGTGCGGAATCCGTGATCGTGTGTGGATTGTGTAGGTTCTTGGTTGCGAAGATCAAACGCACAGATTTCGTACACGAATTAATCAGATTCAGAGTCAATATCATTCAGATTTGTCGAATTTCTTCACTTTTCATCCTTTCACGTTACTAACTGATTTTGTCAAATTGAACAGGTTTCTACGGTCTAATCGCTAGAGTCACAATCACTACTTTCTCTCTCTAGCCTCACTCTTTGAACAACTGCGGGTACTTGGCCTTCATGTCGCTTTCGAGTTCCCAAGTGAACTCCGCGCCTCGTTTGCCTTCCCATCGGACTTTCACAATAGGAATGCGTAAGCGTCTGAGTTCTTTGGTTTGGCGATCCATGATTTCGACTGGCTTTTCCACGAAGTGTAATGTTTCGTTCACTTGTAGATCATCTAGAGGAACATGTAAGTCGTGGTCGGCGATGCACTTTCGGAGGTTTGACACGTGGAAAGTCGGATGGACATTGCTAAGTTCTTCCGGTAATTCGAGTCTGTAGGCGACTTTTCCGATCCTTTCCAGAATCTTAAAAGGTCCAACATATCGAGGCGCGAGTTTCCCCTTCTTGCCGAATCGGACTACACCCTTCCAAGGTGATACCTTTAGGAGTACGTAGTCACCAACGCCATATTCACGGGGTTTGCGCTTTTTATCGGTGTAAACTTTCTGTCGATCCCGGGCTTTCGCTAGGTTGTCCAGAATTTGGAAAATTTTGTCTGTCGTTTCTTGTAGTAGCTCCGGACCGGTTAGTTGCGAGTGACCGATCTCGTGCCACACAATAGGCGATCGACATCTTCTTCCGTATAAGGCCTCGAAAGGTGCCATCTGGATGCTAGCCTGGTAGTTGTTGTTATACGAGAATTCGACTAACGGCAGGTATTTATCCCAATTACCGCCGAAGTCTAGAACACACGAACGGAGCATGTCTTCAAGAGTACGAATCGTTCTTTCAGTCTGACCGTCGGTTTGTGGGTGGAACGCAGTACTTAGATTAAGCGTTGTACCGAGTGCCGTTTGAAACGTTTCCCAAAACCGTGAAGTGAATCGAGAATCACGATCAGAGATGATGTCACGAGGCGTCCCATGTCTACTAATGATCTCGTCGGTGTAGATTCGGGCTAGTCATTCCACCTTGTAGTCTTCTCGTATTGGCAGAAAGTGTGCTGATTTAGTCAGACGGTCAATAACAACCCAAATGCTGTCGTGGCCTGACGACGTGGTTGGAAGCTTGGTTACGAAATCCATAGCTATGCTCTCCCATTTCCACGTGGGAATTGGTGGTTGTTCGAGCAAGCCAGAGGGTCTTTGATGTTCAGCCTTGATTCTAGCACAGGTTAGGCATTTTCCGACGTAGAGTGCGATATCTCGTTTCATACCCGGCCACCAGTACCTATAGCGAAGATCATGGTACATTTTGTCAGCACCGGGATGAATAGAGTATCGGGATTTGTGGGCTTCATCCATGATAATCTGTCGTAAATCGGTTCGCTTGGGAATCCAAATTCGGTCTAAGAAATGGAATATCCCGTTTGATTTGCTCACAAGCTGGGCTCCATCATGGTAGATTCTTTCTTTCTTCAAGGTGCGTTCGTTGAAACATGCATGCTAGGCGTCGCGAATAAGAGCTTCGAGGTTGTGCTGGGCTTGAACATTTCGAGTGCTAAGCAGATAGCTCCGTCTGCTAAGTGCGTCGGCAACAACATTCGCCTTGCCCGGGTGATAACGAATCTCACAGTCGTAGTCGTTGAGAAGTTCTACCCATCGGCGTTGACGCATATTTAGTTCCTTCTGATTAAAGATGTGTTGTAGGCTCTTATGATCGGTGAAGATCGTACACCTGGTACCATACAGGTAGTGTCGCCAAATCTCTAATGCAAAAACAACTGCGCCTAGCTCGAGATCGTGGGTTGTATAGTTCTTCTCGTGGATTCTGAGCTGAAGAGATGCGTAAGCTATGACCTTGTCCCGCTGCATTAGAACACAACCGAGACCAAGGTTGGAAGCATCACAGTAGACAATGAAATTATCGTTTCCGTCGGGTAGTGTGAGAACAGGAGCGTTGCAAAGCATGTGTTTGAGGGTTCGAAAGGCAGACTCTTGTTTGGTTCCCCAGACAAAAGGCTGGTCCTTATGAGTGAGAGAAGTGAGTGGCACAGCAATCTTCGAGAATCCTTCGATAAATCGTCGATAATAGCCCGCTAGCCCGAGAAAGGAGCGAACTTCAGTCGGGTTCTTAGGCGTAACCCAGCTCTTAACAGCTTCAATCTTTGCAGGATCGACGTGAATGCCCTGACTATTTACGATGTGACCCAGAAACTGAACTTCCCCCAACCAAAACTCACACTTGGAGAACTTGGCGTAGAGTTGGTTCCCCTGGAGTAACTCGAGAACCAAACGTAGATGTTGCGCGTGTTCGGCCCTCGTTTTGGAATAGATCAAGACATCATCGATGAACACGATGACGAAGCGGTCGAGATATGGTTTACACACTCGATTCATCAGATCCATGAAAACTGCTGGTGCATTGGTTAGGCCAAAAGGCATGACAACGAATTCGTAATGGCCGTAACGAGTGCGAAACGCGGTCTTGTGTATATCCTCCTCCTGTATACGCAGCTGATGATATCCTGAACGTAGATCGATCTTCGAGAAACACGTAGCGCCTTGCAGCTGATCAAACAAATCGTCGATTCGAGGCAGAGGATAGCGATTCTTGATAGTCAACTTATTCAATTCCCGGTAGTCGATGCACATCCGGAACGACCCGTCCTTCTTTTTGACGAAAAGAACTGGTGCGCCCCAAGGAGAGGTGCTCGGGCGAATAAAGCCTTTTTCAAGTAATTCCTGGAGCTGAGTTGAGAGTTCGCGCATTTCGGACGGCGCGAGTCGATAAGGAGCTCTGGCGATAGGATTGGCTCCAGGAATGAGATTAATGCGAAAATCAATATCGCGCTTCGGAGGTAGTCCGGGAAGGTCCTCTGGAAAAACTTGAGGAAATTCTCGAACCACAGGAACGTCTTTTACTTCCTTCTTCTCTTTCTTTTCCTTCTCTGCTGCCACAACGTGAGCCAAGAAAGCCCTGTATTCCTTGCGGAGATACTTGCTAGCTTGTAGGCATGTCATAAGCTTGAGACCCTTCGAAGTAGTATCACCATAAACGCACAATGAATCACCGTTTGCGAGCGAAAAACGAATCATTTTATCGAAGCACACAACTTCGGCATGGTTTTCGCGAAGAAAGTCCATGCCTACTATGACATTAAAGCTTCCTAGATGCATTGGAATGAGATCGATCGAGAAGATGTGATTGTTTAGCTCGAGAGTGCAATCACGAATGACAGAATTTACAGCGATGGTTCTTCCGGTAGCTACTTCAACATCGAATGCAGAGGAGAGTCGGGAACGTTTACGACTAAGGAGTTTCTCAAATTCGAGTGACCCAAAGCAATTATCGGCTCCAGTATCAAACAAACATGAAGCATAAATACCATTCACAAGGAACGTACCATTGACCACGTTGTTGTCGGCCTGGGCTTGACGCACATTGAGATTGAAAGTTCTGGCTCGTGCGGCCTGTTGCTGCTGCTGGGGTTCTTGTTTCACTACCCTGTTCGGGCACATGTTGGCGAAATGATTCGGGTCGCCACACGTGAAGCATGCTCTGGCTTTGACTGCAGGTGCCGGAGGAGCTTGTTGACCCTGTGGGGCAGCGAGTAGAGCTTGGTTGACAGGAGCTTGACGAATACGGCAGTTGGCAGTAAAGTGGCCGTAGACGTTGCAATGAGCACAGAAGCGGCATTAAATAGCTGTCGGGTGATGATAGGTGCAAGTAGGGCAGAGCGGGTGTGGTCCAGTATATGCACGCTTTGCAGGCGGTGCATTGGCCACAGGCGCCGCTACTTGACGCTGTTGAGCAGGTACAGCTTGGATCGGTGTAGCAGTAATCGCACAGTTCTTGTTGGTGGAGCTGTTCTTTCTCTTGTTCTTGCGCTTGTTGCTTGACGAGGTGGGTTCAGCGGTTGGTGCAGTGGTGGTAGCTTGATGCAGATGCTTGGAGGTCTTATCCCACACCCCAGCCTTGACCCTTTTGTCATTGATCTCAGCGGCCAGCAGATAGGTTTCCTCGATCGTGGTAGTCTTAGCCGCTTGCACGAAATCAGCGACGCAATCGGGTAAGGCTCGGATGTACTTCTTGATGGTCATCTCAGGGGTCTTGACTTGGTCAGGACAGATAATGCTGAGCTGTTTGAAGCGAGCAGTGAGACCAGCATTGTCTCCATCCTTCTGATATATGTGCCAAAATTCATCTTCAAGCTTTTGACGCTCGTGAGGAGGGCAGAATTCCTCCAGCATGACTTCTTTGAGCTCATCCCACGACAAACCGTAAGCTGCATCATTCCCTCTCTTGTTCCTCTCGGCCGTCCACCAGTCCAAAGCACGGGACTGAAAGACGCCGGTAGCATTCAGAGTTCGAAGGTCATCAGGGCAACCACTTTGTCGCAGAGTAACCTCGATAGAGTCAAACCAGTGGAATAGAGCAGTAGGACCTCCTTCGCCTGTGAATTCTTTCGGTCCACACGATTTGAATTGTTTGAAGCTGAAAGGTCTCGCGACAGCTTTTGGACCTTTAGTCCTCGACTCCTCGGATGATTTGCTGGCGTTCTCATAGGCATCGCTTACTGCCTTTGCTACAGCTTTCGCGACGATGGACGCAAGACGTCTGTCCTTCTTTTCTTGGCGAGAGAGTGGATGACGGGATCCAGACGACATTGTCTGCAATAGACATCGCCATGGAACTCAACACATGTATTCGAATCTCACCTCACACGTCTATTACTACTAAAGCTCAGTAACACGTACCATGTAAACGTATATATAGTCACAAAATCACAGAATTGCACAAAATCACATAAACACATAGTGCACATAATCACAATATTCCTAGGCAGATAAGCACAATAGCAGAATACCTAATTTAGTCACTAAAAGTACCTACGAGCATACAAAGCATTCTGACTGCTTCTATTATTGTTTCGCTAGCGATGAGTTGCGTGGGTTTTGTGGTTTAGCAGAAGCGATAGTGTTGTGTTGAAATCAATAGTTCTTGAAAACGTTAACAAATAACAGAATAAAGCACAAAACTTTCATAAAGATCGATAAATCGAAGGTAGATTGTCTGCGGCTAATAGACTTCGACTAACCAAAGTAACTCGACTATTCACAAGGATCCTGCACAATTACCTCCAGGACTATGCCTTCGCCTCGATTCTTGGGCATTGGCGCAATTCCCATTGGTTATATTGTGTCTTTAGATCGTTGGAGTCCATCGAACTTTGGTGAGAGTTTTTTTGTATAAAAGTGGGACGAGTCATCAAGGTTAGGGTTTCAC
>JARYGA010012372.1:0-19564 GCA_030545235.1 Helianthus tuberosus | reverse complement strand
AACGTTTTTACTTATAAATACTTGAGAAATTGCAGATGCTATTCCAGATTACGATCCCGATAGCCGAGTCTAAGGGGGAGTCTGAAGACGAGCTCAACACAAGGGGGAGCTTGTATCAGGAAAGCCAGGTGTCGATCCCAAAAGCACGGAAGCTTGACGAAAGGGGGGCCTGAAGAAATAGTTTACTGAAAGGGGGAGCTGAAGCTGAAGGCAAATCCACGGGGATTTTGTTCAAGAAAGAGGGAGTCTATGTTGCTGAAAATGTAATAAAGTTTCAAGAAGACTCAGAGAGAGAGAGAGAAAGACAAGACGCTACGAGATTGACTGCGGAAATATCCAAGGGGGAGTTTGTTAGTGCAGTAATGTCTATCGCCTCCGTCAATCCAATTCGTAGTTGAAACAGATTAATTCTAGACTTTATATTGTAATATGTAGGAAAAGGCAAGGTGGCAATTCTGTAATTAATGAGAACTCTCATTAAAGCCTTGGCCTATAAATAGAAGTGTTAGGGTTAGAGTTTAGGACTTTTGCAACTTCTACAACTTGGAGAGCTTGGATCCTAGAGAGAGAGTCTAGAGAGAGAAAGTGCAAAAGGTGATTCACGTGATTGTACGATTTCATATCTTTGAAAAGAATCACAGATTTAGTACGTTCTTGTGTTTGGTCCACGCACGTGTACGGATTCCGCACGTCACACGTGTCGATACGCAATCGTTACGGAGTCGAAAACTGATCCTACAGCAATGGCATCGACTGTGGTATTTTCCTGATACGACATATGGAAACTTACACTGGTAAGCTCGTATAATTTTTTATTTATTAAAAAAATAATTAAAATACATGTACCCGAAATATGAACAATGATGATGATTTGGTATTGAATAGGAACAAACGTGGGATATTGGATGTGTGGTTTCTCGCATGAGAGGGACATCAAAGGAGAAGTGTTGCCTGATCAAGCAAAAGAAATCGAGGATCTGCGTAAGAAGTACCTCTCAAAAAATGCTCCTAAGCGACGTGAACATGGAACGGGGGCAAGTGAAATGAGAAGTACAAGAATACGCGCTTTTGGTCGAGGATGAAAGGGTGAGTATGGAAGATAATGCAATCGGTCAGATTGGTGAAAGGTTGGGTAGTGTCGTGTAGGTGGACAACAAAACAACTTAAACTTTTTGTTAGAATACAAAAACATTTTGGCAATTTTAGATTATATGATGTGTTAGCGTTTTGGCAAAGTTGTGATTATGGTATAATTTGTCTATGTAAAGCCTGATTACATTTCGTAAAGTTGTTTCCGTTTTATATGTTTTACTCTGGTGTTTAATTGAATTTATATTACCATTTTCGTCAGAAAAGAATGTGTATTGACCAGGTGGTTTTTTACAAAGTAAGTGATACCATGTTAATGATGTAAAAAGAACATACCAACTGCTTTGCACAAATAAGACACTATTGGCAAATAAATAACACCATAAAGCTTCACATACATAAAAAAACAACATGAACAGATCAAACACATATTAATAAACCAGTACAACTACTAAAACACCCTGAACAAAAAATAACACCACTGGTTAACAAAAAAAAAACCCTGTGTGAAGACAAATAACACCATTAAACATACAGAATACATAATAAAACACCCTGAACAAAAAATAACACCTTTGGTTAACAAAAAAAACATATTTAAGGGAAACAAAAACACAAGATATAAAACATTGTCACCGGTAATATGAAATTCGACCAGAACCAAACAAAATAAAACCACGAGTTTATATGAATCCGAAAAACGATAGAAAACCTAACAATGTACAAAACAAAAAAAATACGTTAAAAATAACGAAATGTTTAGATATCTCTAAATAACTTACTACTCCTCTTCTCCATCCTCCTCGTCTGATTCGTCCTCATCTTGTTCATCCATATCTTCTTTAACTTCCTCCCATTCATCTTCCTCCTCACCAACTTCATCAGCTTCTTCACCGTCATCCTCGGCCATAGCTTGTTCTTTAGTCCGGGTAGGGTTTTTGCAAGTACGTCTGTTATGCCCGTATCTAAAACAGTTTTGACACTGATGGCTCTTTTTGCCCAACTGACTTATAGCAATTTCACGTTTGGACTTCATCCGTTTAGGCTTACCCATACCTTTGTATCTTGTTCCAATGGGAACATGAATGGTTACATTTGATGGTTTTGTGTTACCGGTAGTTTCAGCAAACCTTTCGCGACGGTTCTTACGTGGGGCATTGACGACCGCCTCATCCGCAGTTTTGAAATAGTTAACAACATGACCCCTGAATGAGCAGAGCGCATCAAAGTTGGCGACAAGCTTGTTAATAACCGACTCCGTAGAATATGTGATCTCACGTACAACGCGGTTAACTTCATTATAACGATCCTCACTCTCGTTGATACCTAGAATAGCACCAGGGGCACTATTGGGAACAGCCTCCCGAGTCCAACGTCGTAATATATAGCGTTGTGGAAACTCTCTAATATCAAGCATCCTTAGCACACAAAAGATGTGTGAGCACAACAACCCAAACTGTTCGAATCTTTTGCATGTACAATACACAGTCATGTCGTCCTCCCGCATCATAACCTATAAAACACCATTAAAAAATTAGAATTTTGTTAAACACATTACAACATAAACACAAACTAAAAAAATACCATAACACCATATGTAACCGGTAATCGGCAAGAGCTATATATTTTTAAGAAATAACACTACAAAACCTCATGTGTATACCTCGAAGAAAGTAGTGCATGGTTGTTCCCAGTCCTTCACAAAAAAGTTAACGAAGTCACCCATATTTTCCCACTTTCCGATAGCACATCTGTGTAAACCATTTTGTATCTCCAACTGCTGGTCAAAAAATATAGTGCGTGTGTATATCTTGGACGCTTGATCCTCCAAAACAAAGTCTACGGCCCATATTTCAGCTTTTGTGTTTCTAGTGTCATGGTCATTCTTCCTGTGCTCATGTCTATGAGCTTCAATAGCAGAATCAAAATGCCCAAGAAATTCTACAAGAGTGCACTCGGGGTTACAAAATTGTCCAAAGAAATGGTTCTCACTCTCTGAACGAGATGAGGTACGCATAAGCCCGGACATGAACTCCTCGCGATAATAAGCCGGTATCCAAGTATCCCTGATTTGATAAACTGACTGCAGCCACTCATGATCAACCAAGTTAAAATCATTCATTATGGTAGCCCAATCACTTTCAAACTTCTCAGGTAGAATTGAATCGGTCCACACAATGGCACATAGCCTCTTTTTGAAATCTGTACTATTGCAGATTGTAGCACCAACCTAAAACACCATTGAAGAACATATAACACAATAATGACCATAAAGTATGTAAAAAGAAAAAAAAAGGTTAAAAGGACAAACTAAACACCTTAGCAGTAAGCTTGTCCATGATGTGCCACATGCATAGCCTATGTCTACTCTCGGGCCATGTATCTTCAATAGCCTTCTTCATGGCTGGGTCTTGGTAGGTGACAATCACCGGAGGGGCACGGCCAAATGCTTCACGAAACACCTTTAGCAACCAACTATAAGTTTCGGCCGTTTCGTTGCCTATTATAGCGGCACCAAGAGTAACGTTGCGATTGTGGTTGTCGATACCAGTAAATGGAACAAACATCATGTTGTACCTAAAAAACAAATACGGAATAAAAACACCATACAACTAAATGACATATACTTAAGAAAATAAGTTGTACAAATCAAAATAAAGATAATAATTACCAAACTTACTTGATACGACGATATGTGGCATCAAATGAAACAACGTCCCCAAACACCGAAAAATTCCTTTTGGCATCTTCATCGGCCCAAAACAACCCCCTTAAAACCCCATCTTCCGCGGTTATATACTCCATTGAAAAGTTTGGCGTGTACTATTTCTTCCTCAAAAGCCGTTTAATCATCATATCAGCGTCAAACTCAAATATATATCGTTTTTGGTTGCCCCAACCTTGTCAAACCCACCATACAATGTCCTCATGATATTAAACGCTTTGACCGGTCCAATGTTCAAGGCGCTCAACGCGTTAACGGATTGCTCTTGCATATAGTTCATACCTCGGTTAGCGGGGACTAAATGCCTATCTTCCTTAGCAACAAAAAAGTGATTATGGGCCTCCTTGAAAGAATATACCTCGTATAGATTCGAAGGCATTAACTTTACACACATACGTGCTTCGCAACCCGTCCTTATAGAAGGAACAAGTCGAATAGATTTCCTCTTTGACCCATTATTTGAGGTGTCAATCTCTTTAGATGTATCGATCGCCTTAAAAGGTTTAGTCCCCTCCTTTAAGCAAATGAACCATTTAGATTTTATAACACCATGATGCGTGTATTGAGAAGACTTCCTGGCAGTGAAGCCTGAAGCCATTGCATACTTCTGATAAAAGAGGAATGCATTGTTCACCGTATCAAAGGTCATCTTATCCTTCGGCTTAAGCGATTCATCTACCTCCGGTAAATAAGTCCTCTTACCGGAGTTTGGAGACAGATGTAGTTGCCCAACCGGCTGATAAGTTTGAAAGCCTGCAAAAAAATTAAATTGAATGATTCTACAGTAAAAAAAACACCACAACATAATACGTACAAAATAACACCACAAAACAACAAATCAACTTTAGGAAAATCAACAACTGTTATAAAAAAACACCCTCCAACCTGTAAGGAAGATCACACATGAAAAAGAAACCATGCACGAATAAAAACCATGTAAGGAACATCACATGCAAAAAAACACCATATCTCATGATCAACTGATATAAAAAACACCTACCGACTTCAATAATATACATAAAAAACACCATGCATATATAAAAACACCCTGAAAGCGTTACACGTGGTGTCATTGCAAAATATTTCGTATAGTAAAGTAACACACATACAAAAACACCATACACTGTAACAGAGCAAAAAACACCACAACTAATATGCACAACATAACACCACGATCAACTAGTCAACTACATCAAAAAATAAACAGTTATAAAAAAAATCCTTCGTGCATCAAAAACACTATGCGCATATAAAACACCCTGAAAGGATTACCGGCCATGTCATTGAATAAACTGGTCTACTAAATGAACAACACCCATGCAAAAAAAAACACCATACAGAGTTACGAACTGGTGTTCTTGAAAATTGACATAACAGTTGATTTAAAAACTGACAATTACAATTAAACGAACTGGTGTTCTTGAATATTAATTACAATTACATAATAAACGAAAAACAACACATACGGAATTACCTTGATCGTCGTTCTCCATGCAGAAGGAAAATATGAATTCGACTTAAGATTGTATGCGTACGGAATCTGTATGCGTATACTGATCAAACAAGATATTGGTTGAGATTTTAATTGTAATATTTAGGTGATAATATATTCAAAATTCGAATTCCCTAAAATAACTCATTAAAATCGGTTACAAAGATTTGATCCTTAATTAGGTTTATTGGTAGAATTACTAATATAACCTTGATCTAATTTAATTGATATGGAATGATCTAATGGCTGAGATTTTTTCTTACCTTTCTCACACTTTAGCCTTTTTTACAGGAACCTTTATCCCTAACCATATACATATATATATATATATAGGGATATGGTAAAAAGTGTCTAAAATGTAAGAAGGGTAAGAAGTGTTTTAAACAATTGGATATTTGATCTAATGGTTGAGATTAATAGGGTATAAAAATGTAAATTGTGTTTTAATTAGAGGGGCCTTATGTAAAATTGAAGGGCAATAGTGTCTTTTTAAATATTTGAAATATGGTAACCGTAACCTACACAACCAAAAACTCCTAAATTCGCTCCTTTTTCCTTAAATATCGGAATTAATGATTCACCTTAATTGTAGGAGGTCTTTGGTTGCATGTTCTTCATACGTTATCATAAAGAGATCTATAATCAGATTCATGGCGTGGTGTTTTAAAACAACTGGATAAATTGACTATGATTCAAGTCATGGTGTTTTATCTGGAGACATTGTTCATGGCGTGGTGTTTTAAACATCTATGATTCAAGTCATGGTGTTTTATCTGGAGACATTGTTCATGGCGTAGTGTTTTATCAATACAAAACATTCCCAGATTTTAAAACACCATGACTATGATTCAAGTCATGGTGTTTTATCTGGAGACATTGTTCATGGCGTAGTGTTTTATCAATACAAAACATTCCCAGATTTTAAAACACCATGACTATGATTCAAGTCATGGTGTTTTATCTGGAGACATTGTTCATGGCGTGGTGTTTTAACCATCTATGATTCAAGTCATGGTGTTTTATCAGGAGACATTGTTCATGGCGTGGTGTTTTATCAATACAAAAACATTCCTAGATTTTAAAACACCATGACTATGATTCAAGTCATGGTGTTTTATCTGTAGACATTGTTCATGGTGTGGTGTTTTAAAACACCATGACTATGATTCAAGTCACGATCAGAAATGAGGATGACGAAGATGAAAGACGATGACGGTGAATGATTTGTGGAGACGTAAGAAATTGGTGACGGTGGTCGGAGATGTAGGTGTTCAAATCGGAGAAGATGACGTGAACTGTGATGATGATGACGGAAGGTTAACAAGATGGTCGGAGAAGATGATCTGAATCGGAGATAGAGATGAAACAATCAATCCCTAAATATTCTCATCGCCAGTTTTTTTTTTCAGTTATATTGGAAATCAATTAATTGACAAGAATGTACAATTACTAATATACCCTTTTGAATTAATTAAGATGAGGGACACTTGTCATTCCCAAATTATTTCTTACACTTCTTACAAAAGATGGACTTTGTACATGATCCTCTACCTATATATATATATATATATATATATATAGGGGAAGGATAAATCGAAAACCCACTTGAGTTGAGAAAACTTAGAAAACCTTTGTAAAAAACCCATGTAAACTCAAGAAACATTTCTAAAAAAAATAGGAAATGTAATATACATATATTTGAACATTTTTAAAAAAGAAACACAAAAAAACACCGAGTAGTTTTTTTTTTTTTAAATGTTACAAATTTCAGGTTACATAATATATATGTCCAAAAAAAATGTAACATACAAATTTTCAAAAAAAATTTTAAAAAAACTAGTAAGCGTTTTTTTCATTTTTTTTCATAAATAGGTCCATGTACATTTATGTTACATTCCCTATTTTTTTAGAAAAAAAAAATAAAAATGTTTCATAGGGTTTATTTGGGTTTTCTCAACTCAAGTGGGTTTTCGATTTATCTTTCCCCTATATATATATATATATATGGAGAAGATCATGCGAGAACCACCTCTTATTGTGAGAACCGCGAGAACCAATGTGAACACACAAAAAATGCCTAAAAATCACACAAAATTTTTTTTTTTTGAATTTTTTAATATTTTTTATAAAAAAATCGCTACTTTTCGAAGCAAAAAAAAAAAAAATTTAAATTAAAAAAAAAAAAAAAAAAAATTTTTGCTTCTAAAAGTAGCGATTTTAACATAAAAAATATTAAAAAATTCAAAAAAAAACTTTTTAGATTTTTTTTTGATTTTTTTAGATTTTTTTAAGATTTTTTTAGGTTTGTTGGGGGTTTAGTTTTTAGCATTTTAGCTTGGGAGCTGGGGGGGTTAGGTTTTTTTTTTTTGGGGGGGGGGGGGGGGGGTTAGGTTTTTTTTAGCATTTAGCTTGGGGGGGTTAGGTTTTTTTTTAGGGAGGGGGGGGGTGGGGGTTAGGTTTTTTTAGGTTTTTTTAGCTATTTTAGGTTGTGTTCACATTGGTTCTCAAGGTTCTCACAATAAGGGTGGTTCTCGCATGAGCCCCTCCCTATATATATATATGGGACAGCTAAAATGAAAATCACCTCCAGTTGTAAGAACCGCGAGAACCAGTTTCTAACCATTAAATATTCAAGATCAATGGATGAGATTAAAAGTAGTTAATATTAATATTAAATAGTTTTTGTCTTATTATGTTTTTAATATTTTAATCCAAAAGGGTAATATAGTAAAATTACTTTTTTGTCTTTTAGTCTTTATTAATTTTTATTACTTTTTTTGTTTTATTATATTACTTTTTATTTTTTAAATATAATTTTTTTATTAAAAATCATTTTTAAATTCAGATTTTTTAACAAAACAAATTTATTTTGCGCGCCGGTTTTTGCACGCCATTTTTACGCTCGGCTTTTTCATTCGCCGTTTTTAACGCGTATTTTTTTCACGCCCGGATTTTTTACGCGCCGGTTTTTGCACGCCGTTTTTTACGCGCCGTTTTTAACACGTCGTTTTTTACGTTTTACGATTTACGTTAAAACTTTTTACGTTTTACGTAAAACTTTTTACGTTTTACGTTTTTTCGTTTTACGTTAAATAAGTTTACGTTTTACGTTAAACTTTTTACGTTTTACGTTTTACGTTAAAAATTTTACGGTTTAACATTTTTTTTTACAAAAAACATTTTTACGCAACACGAACGCACCCAGAAAAAACAAACTTTTTACGTTGTACGTAAAACTTTTTACGTTTTACGTAAAACTTTTTACGTTTTACGATAAAAAGTTTACGGTTTAACATTTTTTTTACAACAACATTTTTACGCAACACGAACGCACCCAGAGAACGCAAACTTTTTATGTTGTACGTAAAACTTTTTACGTTTTAGGTTTTTACGTTAAACAGTTTACCTTTTACGTTAAAAAGTTTACGGTTTAACTTTTTCTTTTTACAAAACTTTTTTACGCAAAAACGAACGCACACAGAAATCGCATACTCGGGAGGTGTCTCAGATATATCGTTATCATTATCGACTAGAGGGGAGAAAATATAAAAAACCAACAGCATCAAAACAAAAGTGTATCTCGAAAAAAAACGAGGGTTGGCTCAGATTTTCCGATAATTAAAAGGCTACAAAGTGGTTTGCTGGTTCAAAAACCTACCCTCCGCCGTCCTTGCCGCGCCATCGTCATCAAAAATCTAGTTTTTTTTTTGCATCATCGCCACCCAAAAACCCACAGTTCAAAAACCTAATATCAAACACACAGTTGAATCCCCACCTGCAACAAACCACACTTCAAAATCAAGTTGTATGAAACCCCATCACAGATTCAAAATCAAAAACATTATACATGATTCAAAATCAAAAATTCAAGAACACCCACCAAAAGAACAACCCCAAAGTGGGTATTTTCATACAACCCCATCCTAGATTCAAAATCAAAAACATTATACATGATTCAAAATAAAAAATTCAAGAACACCCACCAAAAGAACAACCCCAAAGTGGGTATTTTAATAGAAGCAATACCTAGTAAAAATACCCAAATCAAAGGAAAACTGAACAAACAATATCAAACAAACATGTTCCGCCACCGACCACCACCTCCCCACACCACCAAACCCACCGCCACCTCACACCATCCTCGATGTGAATCTGGTCGGCGACTGCTTCAAGCAGAAGAAGCAGAGAACAACTTAACACCACAACTCATCACAGCGATGATGATGGCGGTGGTGGTGGTGATGTCGCCGGACGGGAAAAGATGGAGAAGATGAAGGGGGCGGCGAATGTCGGCGGTGGTGATGTCCCGAGAGGGATGAGTTTCAAAATCTTCATCAGTTAGAGGGATGAGTTTCAAAAGCTTCATCAGTTAGTGTGTGGGGTTCAAAGGTCGGAAAGGTGAGGAAGATGATGGTGGTGAGGTATTTCAAGAGAGAGAGAGAGAGAGAGATATGAGAGATGGAGTGAAAAGAAAGTTTCGAATATCAAAGGATGTCTGCAACTTTAAAGGAAGAGAGAGAGGGTGGGATATAAATGAAGAGAGAAGGTGAGATTTGACATATGGAGTAAATGACCAAACTACATTTTTTGTTGGCAAAATATGATTGGTGGAGAGTGGTTCTCATGGTTCTTACAACTGGAGGTGGTTTTCATTTTAGCGACTCCCTATATATATATATAAATGTGTGTGTGTGTGTATATATGTATATATAAATATAGTGAAAGTGTAAAATACAATATCCCTTAACGTACAATACGTACGAGATGAAATAATAACATGCGTGATTAGTTTTATAACATTTGTGATTAGGGTTTTACCCCATGCATGATTTCTGATTTTGTACGTGCGTGATTATGTTCATGCGTGATTATGGTTTTCAACAAGCGTGATTATGGTTTTCAACATGCGTGATTATGTTTTTTCAACATGCGTGATTAGGGTTTTTAGTTTTATAACGTGCGTAATTTCATCTCGTACGCATCGTACGTTAAGGGATATCGTACGTTAACTGATGTGTGCAAAATGCAACATATAAATTACATCAATTGTGGCATAAAACTAACCCTTTTTTAGTACTAATGTTGGAAAAAGTGTGCTTTTGTCTTCCTTTTGTATTTTCAGGATTAAATAAGCTCAAATTAACAAAAGAAGCAAAAAGACAGCTAAATCTAACATAAATACAAGAAAAGGATCAAACGTGACATGCCCGACCCCACGATAGCACCTTCCCAAGCAAAACAAGAAAACAGAAGGCTGAACACCCCCCGTGCTCAGTGAACACGGGGGCGTGCCCAAGTGCCAGCAGAAAAGACAAAGCTGTAGAAGCTTTTATCGCCCACCACGGGGTCGTGCTCAGCGGACACGGGGCCGTGGTCAACTCTAAGATTCGCAGGATCTGGGGAAATCTTGATAGTACAGATTTGCTTCTGCACACGGGGGCGTGCCCAGTAGACACGGGGGCGTGGTCAACTGATGCAGACAAAATGCAATTAATGAAGACAGAGAAGGATGTGGACACGGGGCCATGCCCAATGGACACGGGGCCGTGCCCGAGCTTCTGTTCAGCCTATAAATAGGAGTGCTTGGCTCAATTGCAAACCATCCCTTGGCACACCACCTCTCTCACACTTCACCCACCACCCACCACCACCATAACACCATCATCCACCACCATCATCCATTGTCCATCATAGAGTGTGTGAGTCGTCTCGGGATCCAAGATTGATCGTAAGAGTTCTTGACAATCAAGGCCATGTTTGCCTAAGTCTCTTACATCACTTGGTGAAGACAAAGTGTCTAGTGTAATACTTTTTATTTTTAATCTTTTCGCACTTTTTACTTGGTTTTGTATTAATGACTTTAATAACTAGTTTCTTATGTTGAAGGTGATTTTTCCTTATCGTTTGTCCGTGGTGTCTTAGCATTATTTTACTATCTATATAAAATAAAAGATTTTCACCATTCATATCTCCACGGTCTCTATGGAGGTATGTTGGCTACCTGGTCGGGGGTTAATGGAACAGTTTGGTAAGAGTCTTGCCTTGTTCAGTGTATAGATCCTGCAAGGACCTGAGTCAAATTTAGTAGGACCTCCTTCAATACTTAACGGTATTGGATGGCGGGGGTCCAAACTCTTTGATCCCCTCATATGTAAGCTAGTATTAATACTTTAACCCGACTACTTAGGACTGTATCCCTGCTGACTCAGACTACTTAGCCGAGGGTAACGTCACCTTCAAAAGAGGGGCCTACCATAATATGCATTAATAACTTAATTAATTATCTTTCAATAATCCGACCCTTTAGGATTGTATCCTTGCTGACTCAAACTACTGGGTTGAGGGTAACGTCACCTTCAAAAGAGGGGCCTACTACAATAACTAAGATAATCTCTTAAAAAGTGCAAAAGTGCGGAAATAATCAAAGGTTACACTATACACGAGTCGGAGCCAAGTGATTCATCTTGTCTATCTGTTTTTCTTTTTATTTTATTTTCAGCATTTTAGTTAGTTTTTATTTTTCTAGTTTAAAACCTTTTTTCTAACTTTTTGATTTGATTAGACGTTGAGGATAAACCGGTACTAAAAGCTCTTGTGTCCTTGGACGACCTCGATATCTTACCAACACTATACTACGCTCACGATGGGTGCACCTGCCCATATGTGTGTTTAGTGTTAGTAAATATCGTGTTTTATAAATTTAAAACTTGGCTAAAAAGTGTAAAAGTGCTTAAAATAAACATTAAAACCATAACACACTTCACGCACATCATTAACCATCCCCCCCTCTCTCTCTCTCTCTATATATATATATATATCACTTTTTTTCTGTCTTTCTCACTTTTTCACTCTACACGTTTTCCACCACCCACCCCACACTCGTTGACTCTTGACTTTTGTTGACCCATATGTAGGACTCGTCCCCAATCTTACCTATGTCGGCAACATACTTCAACATTACTGGAACTTATTCACTGGCTTCTGTCTTAGCCGCCACCGATTTGGTCATAATCTTCTCCTGGAAGTTATAACCACTGGAGTTCGTCGAAACCCTAAACGGAGTTTACCAATTCGTCAGATAAACATATATTGCCATATTAAGGTTCAGTGACAGTTGATCTAACCAAAGAGTGAACATGAAGATGAAAAAGAACTTATCGGAAACTTGCTAGAGAGAGAAGAATGGTGGTGGTGGCAAGACGTAGGTGGTGGTGGCTGGTACCTACGAGAGAGAGGGGTGAGAAAAAGATATAAAGTGACAATTATTATATATTATTTTATATATCATATTTTAAATTTATAATTAGTAAGGATAGTCTAGTCATTTCAGTAGTAGGTGATTGAATCTAACTAGTGGTGGCAAGGTGGGCAAGTTGGATGGGTTTAGGTAATGAGTCAAGACGAGTTTGGGTCAGGATGAGTATAGGTCACAAAGAGTATTTTAAAAAAAGGTCGGATGAGTAATGGGTCAAGATTGGTTTGAGTTAGAATGAGTTTAGGTTAATATAGGTTTGGGTAAAGATGAGATGAAAAAATAATTAAAAAATTAAAAATATAAAAAACATAAAAAACATAAAAGTTCTAAAAAATTCAAAAGAATTCTAAAAAATCTTAAAAATTCAAAAAAATTCTAAAAAAGTATAAAAAACCTAAAAAATAAAAGAATCAAAAAATTGTAAAAAAATTAAAAAGTCATAAAAATTCTAAAAAAAAATCCTAAAAATTCTAAAAAATCAAAAAGAATTGTAAAGATAAAAAAATTTTAAAAAAATCAAAAAAATTGTAAAAATTTCAAAAAATTCAGAAAAATAAAAAAATCAATAAACAACTAAAAATAAAAAAATTTGTAAAAAGTAAAAAAAATTCTGAAAAGTCAAAAAATAAAAAAAATTCAAAAAATTCAAAAAAGTTCAAAAAAATCAAAAATTTCTAAAAATAAAAAAATCTATCAATTTAAAAAAAATATATTTTTGATTTTTAAATTTTTTTTACACTTTTATGTTTTAGAAATTTTTAGAATTATTTTAATTTTTTTGAATGTTTAGATTTTTTTTTATCTTTTTTTGATTTTCTAGATTTTTTAAAATTTTATTACAAATCTTTTAATTTTTTTACAATTATTTTGATTTTTTGGTTATTTGATTTTTTTGAGTTTTTTTATTTTTCTTTATTTTTTTGAATTTCCTAATTTTTTTTTTGTATTTTTTGACTTTTTTACAATGTTTTTTGATTTTTAAAATTTTTTAATATTCTTTAGAATTTTTTTATATTTTAGAATTTTTTTATATTTTAGAATTTTTTTTATTTTTATTTATTTATTTGAATTTTTGGATTTTTAGATATTTTTATTTATTATTGTAGAATTTTTTTGATTTTTTGGATTTTTTAATTCTTTTGAATTTTTTACAATTTTTTTTGATTTTTTTTACAATTTTTTTTTATTATTTTTGGTTTTTTTTATTTGAAAAATTTTCAAAATATTTTTAAACGAAAAACGACAGAAGAATACCATGACGGCGATTGGTGAAGTCACAGTTGTGAAGATATATCTATTAGTAGTAAATAGTTTAATGATTTTATCTCATACCAATTCTGACCCGCTTGGGTTTTATCTTACACTCATCCTGGCCTACTCTTTTTTTTATCCACTACTTCATAACCCATCCAAATTAGTGACTAATTTTGTTTTATCCATCTTAAACAATCTTAAAATTTAAAATACCCATATCAACAAAAAAAAAAAATGGAATTGACAGGCTTGTTTTGCCAGTTCTAAATCTAACTACAGAAATCTAACACCATTAGTGTTAAAAACATAAATGACAAAATTTGAAACTTACCCTTTAAATCAATGAAAAAAAGTCGAAGGCGGTAGAATGTAAATTCACAAAAATCAGACACCGAGATTTACTCCAATTCTCCACGATTATCTTCATCATCATCATCACCACCACGGCCTAAAAAGATAGTCAAATAAGAATCTCATTTCATCTGCAACGATAATGACCCCAACCCCAACCATGCTTTCTTTTCATTAATTCTGCAATATTCAAATCCCAATCACATTCATTCGTAGATTCAAAGCATCCTTCTTCACATCACTCTCATGTTTGTTCAACCTAATCTCACCAAATTCACACTTCATATCAATCTCATACATACATACATACAGAAACAGAAGTTAATTTGTTAGAGAAAGAGAGAGAGAGAGAGAAACAAAATGAAACTGCTGGCGTTACAGCAGAGTTACGCTAATCGCCGGAGCAACAGTTTCAGAAACCAATCGCCGTTAGATTCAGCTACAGACGGACCTAACGCCGTTAAATCGCCGTCAGGTATCATCTGGTTACTCCTCCATTGTTTATGCTGTCTCGTTAGTCTAGTTCTCGGTTTCAGATTCTCTCGTTTAGTGTTTTACCTACTCTTCACAACTTCAATTAACAACTTATACACCTCCACAACGACGTCGTTTCGAGCCTCAACCGATATCGCCCAAACGCTGTCGTTTACCACCTCTCTCCGGCGGGATCCCGATCCGGTTAATGTTACGAGCAGAGTTGTGGTCGGGCGCCACGGGATTCGGATCCGACCGTGGCCGCATCCGGATCCGGTGGAGGTTATGAAAGCTCATAGGATAATTGAAGCGGTTCAACGTGAACAGAAGGTTCAGTACGGGATTAGAAACCCTAGGAGTTTGATTGTTGTGACTCCGACGTATGTGAGGACGTTTCAAGCGTTGCATATGACTGGATTGATGCATACGTTGATGAATTTGCCGTATGATGTGGTGTGGATTGTTGTCGAAGCCGGTGGTGTCACGAATGAGACCGCTGCGTTGCTGGCGAAATCGATAGCGAATTCGAAGGTGCAAGTTAAGCATGTTGGATTTGAGAAGAGGATGCCGGTTTTTTGGGAGGCTAGACATGAGATGGAATCTCAGATGCGGTTGCGAGCGTTGAGGTAAATTTGAAGTTTTATTTCGGTTTATGATGAATTTGATTGTAAGTGACCTAATTTTCGATGATTTAGGGTTGTGAGAGAAGAGAAGTTGGATGGGATTGTAATGTTTGCTGATGATAGTAATATGCATAGTTTGGAACTCTTTGATGAGATTCAAAAGGTTGAGTGGATCGGTGCTGTTTCGGTTGGGATTCTTGCTCATTCGAGTCGTCCGGATGAAGACCCGTTTGAGGTTCAGAAGATCGTGGATGGAGAAGATGAGAAGAAATTAACGTTGCCGGTTCAAGGTCCGGCTTGCAATTCATCTGACCGGTTAATCGGGTGGCACACGTTTAATTCTGTTGTATACAAACGAAAGAGTGCGAATTATATTGGTGACATGGCGATGGTGTTGCCGAGGAAGTTGGAGTGGTCAGGGTTTGTGATGAACTCGAGGTTGGTGTGGAAGGAAGCTGAATTTAGGCCTGATTGGATTAAAGATTTGGAGGTGGTGCTTGCAGGGGATGATATTGAGAATCCTCTTTCTTTGCTCAAAGATTCTTCGATGGTGGAACCGCTAGGTGGTTGTGGGAAGAAAGTGATGCTTTGGTGGCTTCGGGCTGAGGCTCGTGCGGATAGCAAATTCCCTTCTGGGTTAGTCATCTTGCTTGCTTTTGCGTCTTTTGATTATTTTTTTGCATTGGCAATTGGCATCAAATATTTATCACTACATATGCAAAATGTAAGAAATTCCAAAATTGTGTTGATAGTTGAATTCTTCTTGTCCTAGAATCCTGTAGTGTACCCCTGCATAGAGCAATTTCATAGTGCTGTACTGCTGTAGGTTTTTAAGGCATGGCAATGGTCAATGGGCAATGTTTCTAACATAGCGTTTGGATGTGTGTTTTGGAATAGATTAAAAGATAACCACATCAGGTGGTCAACCGAATAGAACGTGTTGCTTTAGATAGTTTGAAGCTGTAATAATCAGAGAATTGGGGTGGGGGGGGTGGGGGTGGGGGGGGGTGGGGTTAAGTGTTTGGAAAATATGAAGTAGTTAATGAACTTAACGGCTTGGTTTAATGTGCTTTGATGAGTGATGATTGTATGTTTATAGGTATGCATGCGCATACAAGTACACGTGTTGTGTTGACCCTCATGAACTGATTTTAGAGATCTAATTGCCTGATTTGCCTCAATGACTACAAATCACTTGGTCTCCCTTAGAGTTTTCTATGAAGTATATAATGTCAAAACGGCCTAGAATATTTTACAAAATTGGCTATATTTAAGGAGGAATGTTTGTTGGGTGGTTGTCCAAACCATATAATCGATAGCAAATTCTTTATTTTTTTGGGTTTGTATTGGACTATTGTCTCAAGCGATATATCATGAGGATTACAACTAAACATTAGTCTTTGGTAGAGGCGCGATTGGATACTGGTCATTTTTATTATACGTTGGGTTTGACCCAAAGACACCTTTTTGTCTGGTTGTAATTTTTTTTGATAAATAAGTAATGTATTAAACATGGTTAAAAATATAATATAACTACAATATTAATCTAAATCTTTAAATAAAACGATACTAGGTGGTTGTATGCATTAAAATTACACTTTAGGCAATTTTCAAGGCAGCCTTTTGACCCGTTTTTTATAGCTTTGTTTGACCTGCTTGAGATTAAAAATAACACAAACCAATACATTCATGATTCATTAGTAATTGGCTGAATCTGCCACATCAAGGCGTTTGGATGTTCATTTCCAAAGTAATTAGTGCGATGTGGATGATGCGCATCAGAATCGTATTAACCATTCTTTTGAAGTTAGGGATAGTTTGATAATTTTACATTTCTTCTCAATAATCAATTCCATTGTTTCGACTTCTTATTTGGCACTCTAAATTTGATTATTTTGACCTACAAATTCAGAACATCATACTATACTTATAGCATAAAATTAAAGTCCAATAAGTATATAATTCCTCCCACCTTGAGCCTAACTAGTAATTCCATAAAATTTGTATTTTTGAAACTTTTATAATTGCTATCATGATTCATAAGTATCTTTAAACCCAAGTTCTGATTTCTGATGCCAGGTGGATAATTGATCCTCCATTAGAAATGACAGCGGCAGCTAAGCGAACGCCATGGCCTGATGAACTCCCATCTATTACTCAAAAAGTAATCAGCACCACCACGCAAGAGAACACCGAAAAGCGTGCAACAAAAACTCGTACCCCTAAGTCAAGACGCACTTCACGTGGCAAAAGAAAACGTGAATCAAAGAATGCAGATGCACGTGTCGCGGCTAGGAATTCTAGAGAGAGAATCAATAACTAGGAAGATGGAGGCAAAGCGATCTTTAATACAGAGTAAATAGGTGGTGTATCTTACTCATTATTTGAAAATTTTCTTGATTTTACTTCTATTTTCTATAGATTTCCTGTATCTGGTTGACATGAAATGGTGCTTGACAAAGAGAAAAAAGTGTAAGTTTGTGCTCCGTATACATAGTTCTCAGGAAATACTAAAATGGTATTTGAAGATTAGCGTATGGGCACTACTTGAATCGAATCCAACAACCCCAATCGACCATTAACATTCATTGTCTTTATGGGTTGTTTTGACTTTTGGTGGATAGGCTTTTGATATGCGGATGGTCGTTCCAATATTTGTGAAGGTGAGATACAATCTGTTTGATAAATTCTTTTGGATGAATGGACGATCTGATTTTGTTACCATCTATCTCGATGCAAAACCATGACTAAAATGTATAAATTAGTGTTTTTAACTTGGGCATACATTTGACAAGTCAAATATTTTAATGTCAAAAGTCAAAACCAAGTATCTCCGATCTTGAGCCTACATCTCCATCAATTTTGTTTCATCAAGTTGTGCTAGATTAAAGAAATGTAATTGAAGTGTAGGCCAATTTAAAGGTGCGAGAACTCGAAATCTTTGATCAAACTATTAATGCAAAAGGTCTTATTATATAAAGAATGTATTTGTTGTTTTAAGTTTGGTGACTTGGTCTTATTATATGAATGTATTTGTTGTTTTAAGTTTTAACGGGATATAATAAAAATATTAACATGACATATACAAAGTATAACTATGTGTATACCCTTCTAAATGCACCAAAGCCTAATATGATAGGCTCAGTTTACATAAGTCCAATCTTGGCAAGCCCAAGTTGCAGGTATCTATTAGAATTAGGCTCAAAAAACTTTCATAAATAGAAGCCGTCTCCTCCCCCTCCTCAACAAAGGCGTGTTGTTTTCTCCTCTCCAAACTCCACCTACATACTACTCTCATATTTATAGTCTCATACATGCAGTGTTGTAAAAGTTGCTAGGCAGACCCTAGTCGGCCAACGGGAGAGTAGGGTGTATTCGGAGTACCCCGGAGAGCAGGGCCGTCTCCGAAAATCACAAAAAAATTTTTTTGGCCCTGTTCGAGATAAAAAATTTGGGCCATATTCGCAAATCTTCATATAATATAAACTCATCAATCATTCAATCAAATAACCCATAATACTACGATAATTGTTATCAAATAGATAAACAAATTAACAAAAATAGTGTAGCAAAAATATCAAGTTATAGAACGTACTTGCTAAGCGAAAAGTGTGGTTCTTCTAGCTTTTTTTGAAGCAAAACTCTCGATCAACTCCTTGTAATCCATAGTGTCTAATATTTCACTTTCAATAGAAATTGTCGCCAACCCGTTTAGCCTTTCTTGTGACATTGTAGAACGTAAATAGGTCTTCAACAACTTCAACTTTGAGAAACTTCTTTCTACCGATGCCACGGTTACCGGAATTGTCAACAACA
This sequence comes from Helianthus tuberosus, assembly GCA_030545235.1. Classification (NCBI taxonomy): domain Eukaryota; kingdom Viridiplantae; phylum Streptophyta; class Magnoliopsida; order Asterales; family Asteraceae; genus Helianthus; species Helianthus tuberosus. The sequence continues at coordinate 485 of JARYGA010012372.1, read as the reverse complement.
CTTTATATGCATTTATAGCATTAGGATAAGTTGTACTGCGTTGGAAGATATAGTCTAAAACATCAAAAGGGTTGTCAATGTGTATCGGTAAAAATGTCTTAATCAAGTTCAACTCCGTATACAATTCTTTAGCATAAATATCGTACTCTCCTTCATACTTCAATGCATCTGGAAGGCGATAACAACACTCCTTAAGCTTGGCTTCATTTAGAGTCTTCAACCTTTTTGGAAACAAAAACCTAAATATTTTTTCGAATTTTTGGTGTTGTTCAAATCTTGTTTCAAGTGAAAAAATAGCTTGATCAACAATACATAAAAAATAATTTACTTTAAAATCTTCCTCGGGTGAAAATGTTACTTCTTCTACACTTGACGATTATCAAATTGTTTTTTTCCTTATCCCGTGGTATCATCAACAACCAAAAAACCTAAAAATGATTCCTCAACGGTCACAGAACTAGAGTTAAAATTCACGTACCTCACAA
>JARYGA010012371.1:0-20450 GCA_030545235.1 Helianthus tuberosus | reverse complement strand
AGATAATCCAGCACGTTTACGCTTAATAAATTTATCGCAGCTAAGATGTAAAAGAGAATCAATGAGAATCAGAATTATCAGACTAACCTTAAGAGTTCGGGTTGTCACATGTGGCATCAATTGTCTATGCACAAAGCTCTAGTAAACAATAGTCCATGGGTTATCATGGGAGTTTTTAGCTCGGCCCTTTATCTTGAGGATAAGTCCATGGGTATCTCTTCTATCACGGCTGGTATGAAGGAGTTTCAACTTTGTGTGGAAAAGTTAGAAGTGTTTGATATCAACAGTACGAGCATGCATTACACATGGAACCAAAAACCCAAGAAGGGAGTTGGGCTTCTCAAGAAGATTGATAGGGTTTTAGGTAATTCTCAGTTTGTTGATGCGTTTCCTGGTGCGTACGTTTTATTCAAACTGTATGGGGTTTCGGACCATTGTCCATGTATTTTAAATCTCCCGGATGCTGAAAGAGTTAAACCGAGACCGTTTAAGTTTGCTAATCTTTTAATTCATAAGCCTGAATTCCTTGATATTATGAAGTCAAAGTGGCAAACTCATGTTAGTGGAGTCCATCAGTTTTGTGTGGTTAAGAAGCTACGGCTTCTAAAGTCTCCTTTGTGGGCTCTTCTGGTTAAGCAAGGTAACCTTCATAAAAAGGTTGATGATCTTCGGGCTAAATTGGAAGGTATTCAAACTGACATAGACCGTGATCCTATGAACGAGGTCCTTCGTGTTGCTGAATCTAGTATCCAACGGGATTTTCAAGAGGCTTGTTTGGATGAGGAGCGGTTCCTAAAACAGAAATCTAAGGTGGATTGGTTGGTTGCAGGTGATTCTAACACTAAGTTTTTTCATATGTCTTTGAAATGTAGGAACCATATTAGTCGGATTGATGCAATTACGGACTCCAATGGGGTTACCTTTGAGGGTGACAATGTTCCTACTGCCTTTGTCAAACATTATGAAAATTTTTTAGGGTGTAAAGGGGATGTGTCCCTCCAACCGGCACCGGATCTTTTCACTAAAACCCTGACCTCGGAAGTTGCGGCTAATATGGTTCGTCAGGTTACTCTGGAAGAGATTAAAATGGCGATGTTTGGTATTGGCAATGATAAAGCGCCTGGGCCTGATGGGTATATTGCAGCGTTTTTTAAAAGTGCTTGGCCTGTTATTGGGATGGATGTATCCAATGCAGTTCTTGATTTCTTTAACACAGGAAAGTTACTCCAGGAGCTGAACCATACGCTCATTGTTCTTGTTCCTAAAGTCCCCACACCTTCGCTTATTACGGATTACAGGCCGATCTCGTGCTGTAATGTTATCTTCAAGTGTATTAGTAAGATCGTTACTGACCGTATGAAAGGAACGCTGGATAGCATTGTGAGTGTCAACCAATCGGCCTTTGTGCCAGGAAGGAAGATTTCGGATAACATCCTTCTTACGCAAGAACTGATGCATAATTACCATAGGAGTTTTGGGCCTCCTAGATGTTGGACTCTGTATGCCCAAGACACATATTAAATTGATGTGGCTAGTACGTGATGATCCAAGTCGAGTCATACCCAATAACAAGCTAGACAAACACTTATATTATTTATTTGTGATATTATCAAACAAATAAATATCAACACTTAGAATATTTAGAAATTGGTTTTCTAAATAATTGCACTTGACAAACTAATAAATTATATGGATAATTTATTTTGAGAGAATATTTTATTTTGTTATTTAATGGGTTAAATAACATCATAAAAATAGCATAAGTCTTATAACATATGATGTTATATTTTATAAAAGTTATAAAATATATATATATGCAAGACTTATATTTTATATAAAAGAAATTGTATTTTTTTTATTATAAAAGCTTGGCCGCCACCCCCCCCCCCCCATGGGGTCTTCCCAAAGATTCTTGTCCAATGAGTTTCCATGCATGTTGTCATAAGTTAGAGGCATTTTGATTGGATGGTCTTCCCTAAGTTCTTTGGCCAATCATGTTGCATGCAAATGCATGTGTTAGTTGATCTCCTATTGGGCAATGTGGGTGGCAAAGTCTCTCATGTCTTTTATATTCATTTAGATGAATTTTGAGGAGAAGAACTTGAAGAAAATGGCTGAAAATGGCTGCATTTTTTCGGCCCCAAGATGATCATCCAAGAGTTGATTTTTATTTGAAAAATCAAGTGTAAGACTCTAAATAAATCGGGTCATGTATGGTTGATCTATTGGTGAGTTTCAAGTTCACATTTCAAGTGCAAGAACTCAACAAAAGGCCCTCTAATTTTCGGCCATATGATGGTTCCAAGAGGGGATCTTTCATGTGAGTTGCAAGTGAGAAATCCTAGCTAAACATAAAGTGTTTGTTGGAAGCTTGGGGTATACAAGCTTGAGGTCTTCTACTCTTGAAGACAACCATTTCAAGAAGCATCATCCGTTTCATAATCCTTGTACTTCAAGATGGTAGTTTTCTAAACATCCTATGGTTGTGTTTGGTAGTATACATCTCATATATGGATCCGGGTTTTGGGATTTTGCATATAAATGATTTTATATCTTATAAAAGTAACATGTTTTAAACTTATTTTCCGCTGCGTTTTTATTTCATATGGATGAAATTGCTTTGATAAACATGTTAAAATCCCATCAATGGCATCTAGAGCCGCTTATATGAGTGCATGCTTCAATAGACTTAAAATTTTCGGGTTTCGGGTTTGGTAAAAACCCTATGGCCGAAATTCTAAGTATGGTTATCCCTTTGTTTTTCAAGATTATATTCTTACATGCATAAATGAATCTTGAAAAATTATTTCATATGGATGATTTGTTTGTTTGGACAAAACTAACCTTTTCGGTTTTTTGGACATAGCCGAAAATGGTTATTAAAAGGGAACCATTTTTTTTATGCTTCTTGAAATTTATATAAATATATATGTGGATATATATTTTGGTGCATATAACCTAGCCATGACCTTGTGTTGAATGATTGTGTTGTGATTTATATTAATTATTCAATGGGTTGTAATAATTATTATTTTTTGTTCTTCCATTTGTAAAGATATGTAATTTATTTATTTTTCATTTGGCATGTAAAATAAATAGATTAGGTGCATTTTATTTTACTAGAAAAATGTATTAGGATATATTTTGTAAAAGAAGATGCACACAAAAATGCGGTTTTGGTTTTTGCCATTTTCGGGCATAAAGGACTTCATAGTTCTTAACGGGATTTTAGCCCGAAAACCAAAACACATTTTCGGAGCCCAAAGGAGTTTGGAGTTGAATTAAAGTACATTTTGGAAGCTCAAAGAAAGTGGAGAAATCACAACACAAAAGGGAGACTTGAAACATTTGGATGCGGGATCAAGTGGGAGTTCAACGACACATTGCTTGTGTCATTTTTCACCCTTTAGGAAGGACCTTTTGGCACACTTGTTTCGGCTAACAAGTGTGGTCAAAATAGTTGGCTATGGTTATGCACCTAATGATATATATGTTGTGCTTGTGTGGTTGCTTATTTATATTGTTTTGATGATATTTGGATATGCATGCTTAACAAACTAATAATCAACAACAAGCTTAAAATTGGTTCTTTAAAAGATCATTAAAATTGGTTAATAAAAGGTTATTAAAAATTAATGATTTTATAATAAAATGGGTTTTATTAAAAAGAACCTTGAAATTTGTTTCACAAAAGTACCAAGGATTTGAATGCATGCAAATATATGGTACATAAAGTTTTCTAAACTAGAATTTTGAAAACTCAAAATCTCTTTTATAAAACAAGTCAAACACCATCCTTTTATACAACACTCGAATCACTTGGGAACTCTTTTGTGGGATAAAGGTCACCTAACCATATTTGAGGGAACTTGTATATTCGAGGTGGGTTTACCATGTTTGTGGGATAAAGGTCACCTAACCACTTATGTGTATAAACTCACACGTGTGTGTAAGTTGGACGACTTGATTTGGAAACCATGAACTTAGGGTCACCGAAGCATGGGGAACAAAGGTGTTGATGGGATTAAACATGCCAACTAAACATAAAGATGTTTAACCGATCCCATATGGCTAGAAGTTGCAAAGAGTTGCAATTGTCAAACGTTGACTACCTTGTTAATTTAAATAATGGGATAAAGGTCACCTAACCAAAATTTAAATGTAACGTTGGATTCTAGATTTTAATTATTAATTGTCTATGAGACGTTAAAAGGGTATTAATGATTAAAATTTTAATAATATCGAAAATACTAAAATTGAACCTTGTTAAATTTTGTAGATGGCCGCTAACAATATTACCCAAACCGTCCGTAACCTATCACTAGAAAACGATCCTAATCCGGATGAACATCTTATGGAAGATAAGGATGCCTATATCGATTGGATTAAATATATCGAGAATACTATGCAAGCCTCTTGCCTCATGATAGGAATTATGATTTCCGAGATTCAAAAGGTTTTTGAACATCATGAGCATACGACATGATTACCCAATTGTAGGAAATGTTCCTAAGGGTAGAACGCTTCGAAACCGTTCGAGCGCTTCATGCATGTCGAATGGAGGAAACCCAATCGGACTCATCTTATGTTTTAAGATGAAAAGCCACATTGATCACCTCGAAAGGCTCGATATGGATAAAAGGATTTTATCCATTCTAACGATCAATGAGGGTGGCAACAAGAAAGGGCATCACCCCGACACCAAAGCAAATGTTGCAAATGGAAACGGGTAATTGAAAGGGAAATGATTAGAAAGACTAAAGCGAAACCACCGAAACCAAAAGAGAAGAAGGCAAAGGTTGCCATGAATGATCCATGCTTTAAGTGTGGTGAGATAGGGCATTTAAATAGGAATTGTCCAATCTATCTCAAAGAGTTGAAAAACAAGAGGGATGCTAGGCAAACCTCAGGTACAATCTTAATGATACATATTGATTTTAATGTTATTTCTTCTAACACATGGGTATTAGATACCGGATGTGGAACTCATGTTTGCAATTCGTTGCAAAAGGTTCAAAAGAAATAAACATTACAAGAAAGGAGACTATGTTTTGAAACTTCCAAATGGTTTGGAAATTGTTTTAAAATGTTTTGAATGCTCCTAGTTTGACTAGGAACATTATTTAAGTTTCCCTTTTGAGACAATATGTTTTGATTTAAAGTTTGTAAACAATGACATTTATATTTCGATGAATGACATGTTTTACTTTAAAACTATGCCTTCAAATGGTAGTTATGAATTGGTTCATAAATAATACATCATTTGATAGTTCAATGTACCAAGCAATCACCAACAAACTCAAAATGGATTTGAGTGAGACTTATCTTTGGCATTATCGCCTTGGTCATATAAACAGATGTCGCATGTAAACACTTCGAAAGAATGGTCTTTTGGAAACAAATGAAATTGGTTCATTTGATACATGTGAATCTTGTTTACAAGGTAAAATGACTAAGAAACCCTTTAGTGGGAAAGGGCAATAGATTTCTTAGGTATCATACATTCGAATGTATGTGATCCTTTTAAGCCAATGACTAGGAATGGTGAAAGATACTTCATTACTTTAACCGACAACTATAGTAGTTATGGTTATGTGTACTTGACACAAAGAAGAAGTTTTGAAACGTTCAGAATCTTCAAAAGGTGAAGTACAAAATCAACTCTTTTAAAGTTCTTCGTTTTGATAGAGGAGGAATCGAACTCTATTAGATATGGTTCGATCTATGATGGCTAGGAGCACATTATCTCTATCACTTTGGGGTTACGCTTTGCTCTCCGTGGCCCATATGGCCCCAACCAAGAAAGTGGATACGACGTCTTTTGAAATATGACATGGAAATGTTTCATCATTATCATATTTAAAAGTATGGGTTGTGAAGCTTATGTGAAGCAATACACCCCAAACAAGTTGGAAGTACGATCCACTAAGTGTATCTTCGTAGGATATCCTAAAGATGATACAGGATATTATTTCTACGATCCAACAAGCAAAAGTATTTGTTGCTCGAAAGGCAAAGTTCTTGGAAGATAAGTTCCTAATGGAAGGAACTAGTAGAACAGTGGAACTTGATGAGGATCAGGAACCAAAAGCCGATACACGTTTGGTTGATACTAGCACTCAACAAGAGGTTGTTGAAGATGATCAAATGGTTGATCAACATACACAAAACGTTCGCAGATCTGGTAGAATTAGTAATCCACCTGAAAGATATGGATTTTTTATGGATGGATGCTATGTGGTAGATTCAGATGAACCAACCACATACCATGATGCAATGTCGAAATCCGATTGCGACAAATGGCTTGAGGCTATGAACGTAGAGATGCAATCCATGTATGACAACCAAGTTTTGGAATTGGTTGTGCCACCACTTAACTCCAAAGTAGTTGGAAGTAAGTGGGTTTTCAAGAAGAAAACGGATATGCATGGAAACTTGGATACTTGTACAACGAAACTCTTAGCAAAAGGTTTCACTCAAACTCAAAGGGTTGATTATGATGAGACCTTCTCGCCTATGGCAATGCTAAAGTCAATTAGGATATTATTTGACATACCTGCATAATATGATTATGAGATTTGTAAAATGGATGTCAAAACGGCTTTCCTTAATAGATATCTTGAGGAAGATGTCTATATAGTTAAAGCCTGAAAGTTTTGTCGATCCAAAAACATCCTAACAAAGTATGCAAGTTAAAGATATCAATCTATGGATTGAAACAAGCATCTAGAAGTTGGAATCACCGTTTTGATGAAGAGATTAGGGAATATGGATTCATCAAAAACGTTGATAAAGCTTGTGTGAATAAGAAGGCTAGTGGGAGCATTATTACTTTCTTAGTATTATATGTCGATGACATTCTACTATTTGGAAATAACATTCCAACCTTGGAGGGTGTAAAAGCCTGGCTTGAAAGTTGTTTTTCCATTAAGGATTTCGGTGAAGTCGCCTATATTTAGGAATAAAGATCTATAAGGATAGGTCAAGGCGCTAGATAGGTTTAAACAAAAGTGCATACATTGACAAAGTCTTGAAAAGATTCAAGATGAAGAACTCTATGAAAGATTTGGTACCTATTCAAAGAGAGGACAATATTGAAAGCGTTTCAATGTCCAAGCTCAAAGGATGAGCAAGAAAGATTGAAAGGAATCCCATATGCGATAGCTATAGGATTCATTATGTATGTAATGATATGCACTGGAACAGACATGTCATGCGCTTTAGGCATGATGAAAAGATACCAGCGAGTAACAGTCATTGGGTGACTGTTAAAAAAATATATATTGAAATACCTTAGAAGGACTAAGGATATGTTTCTAATATATGGATCTGATGAAAAGAACTCGTTGTAAAAGGGTTACAAGGATGCGAGTTTCAGAATTCGTTGTAAAGGGTTACATGGATACGAGTTTCCAAACTGATCAAGATGGTTCTCGATCACAAACAGGGTAGCATTGTCCACTACAGAATCAGAATACATCGCCGCTTCATTGATCGAGATAATTCATATGGATCTGCCACTTGAATTATTACCAATCTAGGGGTAGTCCCTACCATTCAGGACCCTAGTGATCTTTGTGATAACGATGGTGTGATTGCTTAAATCACAGAACCTCGTGTACATCAAAAGACTAGGCACATTGAGCGGAGTTTCAACTACATAAGGGATGAAGTTGAAAAAGAGAAAGATATGTATTCGCAAAGTTCACACTGATCAAAATATTGCAGATCCACTCACGAAGCTCCTTGAAAGGGCAAAGCATGAAAGGGTCATACTTGTGCCTTAGGACTTCGATATTCTAGTGATTGGATTTGATCTATTTTGTATTTGGATATTGGAACAACTGTTATTATAACTCATTATGGTATTTTGAGTTATGTTCCATTTTAGCATGTTTAAATCCGTGAATAAGTTACTTATTCTAAATGCTCGTAGTCGATCATACTTGTGGGAACAAATATGAATGTAAGACTATTATGAACTTGGATTGGTAGATATTCATGAAGTATGAATATAGAGCAAGGCGTTGCTGCCAAGGTTCATAGATATTTGTGGGATACAAATATTGGACTGACTCGCTCTCAAATATTACTGCATGGAATCATTTGTGATTGATCATAAGTAAATTTGAGTAAAGGAGAATATCATAGTATCCTCAGACCTGAGATACATATTGGGTCATACTCACCAAATATTATACCTTGACTTTTTCTTCGCTGTCAGTAATATGACAGTACATAAGGCTAAGCTCAGGTGTGGTACAAGGTGATTGTGAGAGACGTATGTAGTCAAGATGGGATTTGTTCCTCTTATTCGTTGAGAGTAAGATGTCTAAGGCCTGCTAAAGTTAAATCAACAGAGAGTGATCACTCTGTGTCTCTGGATTTGACATGACATCTGTAACGAAAGGATAAATGATAGATTCACCTAAATCATGTTCAAGTAAGGGACTTGAAGGGGATGATGTTATTGAATGGCACATATAGTCATACGTATTAGGGGTAGTAAACCGTAGTTAGGCGTTATTTACTACTTGCATCAATCTTCTATGTATCTTGTGCAAGTGGGAGATTGTTGGACTCTGTATGCCCAAGACACATATTAAATTGATGTGGCTAGTACGTGATGATCCAAGTCGAGTCATACCCAATAACAAGCTAGACAAACACTTATATTATTTATTTGTGATATGATCAAACAAATAAATATCAACACTTAGAATATTTAGAAATTGGTTTTCTAAATAATTGCACTTGACAAACTAATAAATTATATGGATAATTTATTTTGAGAGAATATTTTATTTTGTTATTTAATGGGTTAAATAACATCATAAAAATAGCATAAGTCTTATAACATATGATGTTATATTTTATAAAAGTTATAAAATATATATATGCAAGACTTATATTTTATATAAAAGAAATTGTATTTTTTTTATTATAAAAGCTTGGCCGCCACCCCCCCCCCCCATGGGGTCTTCCCAAAGATTCTTGTCCAATGAGTTTCCATGCATGTTGTCATAAGTTAGAGGCATTTTGATTGGATGGTCTTCCCTAAGTTCTTTGGCCAATCATGTTGCATGCAAATGCATGTGTTAGTTGATCTCCTATTAGGCAATGTGGGTGGCAAAGTCTCTCATGTCTTTTATATTCATTTAGATGAATTTTGAGGAGAAGAACTTGAAGAAAATGGCTGAAAATGGCTGCATTTTTTCGGCCCCAAGATGATCATCCAAGAGTTGATTTTTATTTGAAAAATCAAGTGTAAGACTCTAAATAAATCGGGTCATGTATGGTTGATCTATTGGTGAGTTTCAAGTTCACATTTCAAGTGCTAGAACTCAACAAAAGGCCCTCTAATTTTCGGCCATATGATGGTTCCAAGAGGGGATCTTTCATGTGAGTTGCAAGTGAGAAATCCTAGCTAAACATAAAGTGTTTGTTGGAAGCTTGGGGTATACAAGCTTGAGGTCTTCTACTCTTGAAGACAACCATTTCAAGAAGCATCATCCGTTTCATAATCCTTGTACTTCAAGAAGGTAGTTTTCTAAACATCCTATGGTTGTGTTTGGTAGTATACATCTCATATATGGATCCGGGTTTTGGGATTTTGCATATAAATGATTTTATATCTTATAAAAGTAACATGTTTTAAACTTATTTTCCGCTGCGTTTTTATTTCATATGGATGAAATTGCTTTGATAAACATGTTAAAATCCCATCACTAGATGGGCTTTCAAGGTTGACATTCAGAAAGCATATGACACAGTTGAATGGAGTTTTCTTAAAACGGTGTTACTTGGTTTTGGGTTCGAGCCACGGATGGTGGATTGGATCATGCTATGTGTTTCATCCACGTCTTATTCGGTTTGTGTTAATGGACATACTTACGGGTATTTCAAAGGAGAAAGGGGCTTAAGACAAGGTGATCCGATGTCCCCGTATCTTTTTACTCTTGTAATGGAAATTTTGACATGTATCCTTCAACACGCTACTAGGATTGATTCGTCTTTTAGATTTCATAACAGGTGTGAAAAGCAGAAGATCATTAACCTGTGTTTTGCTGACGATTTATTTATGTTCTCTAGAGGAGAAGTTGCTTCAGCTAGATGCATTATGGATTCCCTCTCAAAGTTTTCCAAGATGTCAGGTTTGGTTCCGAGTATCCAGAAGAGTACTGTCTTCTTTTATAATGTGCCTAATCAGGTTAAAAGTGCTATTTTGGGTATTATGCCTTTTATCGAAGGGGTGCTTCCTGTCAGATATCTATTTGTGCCTCTTATCACGTCGAGACTCCTTTATAAGGATTGTAGCATTCTTATTGAAAGACTGGAAAAACGCATTACAAACTGGAAAAATAAACTTCTCTCATTTGCTGGTAGTCTCCAACTGATTGTCTCTGTTTTGTCTTCTATGCACATTTATTGGTCTTCTGTTTCATATTACCTGCTCGGGTTATCATGGACTTGGAAGCCAAGATGAGGCGTTTTCTGTGGGCTCAAGGGCCGAACCAGCATGGAAAGGCCAAGGTCTCTTGGAAAGCGGTTTGTGTCCCTAAGTATGAAGGTGGCTTGGGCATTCGTCGTATTGGTGATGTTAATAAGTCTCTAATTGCGTCGCATGTTTGGAGCATTTTGACTAGGAGTCAGTCGTTATGGGTGGACTGGATACATTCTTACCGGCTGAATAATAGAAACTTCTGGGAATGTAGACTCCCTTCGAATTGCTGTTGGAGTTGGAGAAAGATTTTGCAGATTAGACCTCTTCTTAGAAATTTTATTTGGTCTAAGATTGGCGATGGTAAAAGCACTTCAGCTTGGTATGATTACTGGTGTGATGCTGGGCCTCTCGGCCGTTTTTTATCTCCTAGAACCATTACAAACCCAGGGTTCTCGATCCATTCTAGTGTTGCGGACATTATGAGAAACGGGAATTGGTTGTGGCCAGATGCTTGGAGATACTTATTTCCTGTTTTAAACCAGATTAACGTGTGTATACATCCGAGTGTTAATGATCGGATTGTCTGGAAGGTTTGTAATGACCTGCGGCCTCACTCATCGGCTATGGTTTGGGATTGTATCCGGACATCGGAGCCAGAGGTCTCTTGGGTGAATATCGTGTGGTTCTCTCAGTGTATCCCAAGGCATGCTTTTCTAATGTGGTTGATTATGCGGCGTAAACTTCTGACACAGGATAAAATCTTACAATGGGGAGCCGAGAGGAGAGGAAACATGAACATGATGTGTTGCTTGTTATGTTTTGCGGATTATGACTCGCACAATCATTTGTTCTTTGAATGTTGTTACTCTAAGCAGATTTGGTATATGGTCAGGAACAAAATTGGGATGTCGACTGTTGATGCGTCTTGGAGTACTATTGTGGACTGGTTAGCGGCTCGGGTCCGGTCCAAATCTGCTGCCAATTATGTTTGTCGTTTGGTAGTTGCGGCTTCAGCTTACATAGTTTGGTAGGAAAGGAATGCCCGTTTGTTCAGGAATCATGCTAGGCCCCCAGATACGGTAGCTGCAACAATCATCAATACTGTCCGTTATAAGTTGATGGGAGTGAGGTTCAAGAATACAGCAAAAGTGAAGAGACTGTTGGAGGAATGGGATATTCACGGGGATGAGCTTATTGACACGGGAGGCTGATTGGTTGATGTTTTTTTATTTTCCTAGATTGTTAGTCTAGTTGAGGTTGTCTTGGTTGTCTTTGTGTTGCGTTTGCTTGTTTGTTTTTTGTTTACTTTCATGGGGCCTGTCCCATGTCTGAACTAGTGGGGGTATTTCCTCACTACTTGTTTTTTACAGTGTGAATATATAGAATCACCGGGGTAACCCTTTACCCAAAAAATACTCCTTCTCTTAGCTGAAAAAAGTCTTTGGTTCCGCTCTTGCCAAATAAAATAGGACGCCGCACCAACAACAAGTTTCCCAATAACGTGCTCGACCGCTTTTGAATGCGCAACAAGAAGCAAATGATCAAAAATCCTATCCCAAGAGTTTTGAACATCCTCCATCCCTGCTTTCTTCCGAATACCATTCCAAACTAGAGCCGAATAATTGCACTCAAAGAATAAGTATTCATGAGAGTCTGGTCCAGCCGTAGATAACGAACAACACATGAGGTTGAAATTTGCATTACCCGAAAAATTCCACTTACTCATAACATCCTGTCTTTTAAGTTTCTTGTTCACTAGAAGCCACATTAGAAACGAATGCCTCGGAATTGACTGAGGAAACCAAACAGCCCCGGCCCAAGGAACTTTGGGATAAACCTGGCGTAAATCATTCCAGCAAGCCGCAACCGTGAACTCCATCTCCTTAGCCGATCTTGTTCTCCAAACAATTTTATCTTGAACTCTAGATGTGATAGCTATATTAGGAAGATTACGAAGCTCTGAGACTTGGTGTAACCATGACATCGGCCATATCCACTCCCCTGACTGACACATATTCGCAACCGTAGCTTCCATTTGAAACCCAGCATTAAAATGTTCACAGAAGGTTGAAAAGTAGTACGGGGGGAATGTGAGATCGAAAGTAACCTAGCGCAATATTTCGGCGTAAATGAAATAATGAATAAGGACAGAAAAAACCAACTCATGTTTAGGGAGTTCATCAGAACTTTAACTGCTATCATTGCTGCTTTTCATGCTTTGGCGGGAGCTGCATGGTCCTTGAATTTTTTTTTCATTGCTTCTTTCTGCCTATTTAATTCTATCTATTGGTTGTCTATTTATAGTAATACTCTGTATCTCTTTATTATTTCCGATGAACAGTCACTCACTTTTGACAGTTATACGATTCCAGAAGATGATCTAGAATTGGGTCAATTACGTTTATTAGAAGTGGACAATCGAGTGGTTGTACCAGCCAAAAGTCATCTACGTATTATTGTAACATCTGCTGATGTACTTCATAGTTGGGCTGTACCTTCCTCAGGTGTAAAATGTGATGTTGTACCTGGTCATAATATGTTACAAAAAAAGGTTGGTTAAAACCAAGGTGGGAAACCCCTGATTTCCTATTTATCTTTCTGTTGGGAATCTTCCTTCCCCTGCCGTCATTGTCATTTTGTTCTGGGAATCCAGAGACTCCCCCCATCGATACCTCCGGGTTCTTTGCGGAACCACCTGCCCCTATGCTTGGCAACAAAATGGGCAAGTGGGTCCGGTTATAGCGGAACCGCAGCAGATTCCGGCGGCTATCGATCCGGAACCCTTATGGGCAGACGAGGTCCGCCGAAGAGCTCTCCGGACCCGCTTGGATCTGCGGAATTAACTAAATATCCGACCGCTTAGTCCGCAGGTTATGACGCAAATTATAGACTATCAAATCTTGGTTGAGAGGGAAATAGAGAAGTACCTATTAGCCCAAGGGTACCACCGGGCTAATTTGGTACGGAATTGGATCGAGATACGGCAACAAATCTTTTCTGGGGAGCGGTTCACAGTCCGCAACTATCAGAGGCTCTGTGGAACCATTCAAGATTTTGGAATTGAGAATTTCGCCCCCCTCCAGAGGGTTCGCCGAGGGAATCATTTACTATAAATCAAAAGTAGTGTCGTGGATAAAAAAAGAATCTAGTCTAATGACTCGCAGATGTAGGATAGGTGATAAAAAACCCGAACCGAACTGCGTGACCAAAGCGACTCCTACGGAAAAGTAAATCGAAAGATTTGCAGCCAGTTCAAGCTTGGCAAGTCGCGCCTTTCAGTCGAGTTCCGGGAGCAAGAATCTCTTTCAAGTTCAACTAGTCATGCTCAACGCGCGAATGACAAGCCATCGATCGCTGCTATAGTCACTTCATGGCGCCAGTTTTCGATTGAGACTCCGGGAGCTTTCCTATTCCAAGTGTTATTGTTGAATAGGAGAATCAAGCGACAGCGACCACTAAAGAGGGGGCTAGCGCTCCACTGAACAGCAAGCTAAAAGAGACTCTTGACCACTGAAGAGCTGGCGGTGACAGAAAGTATTCCTAGAAATATTACATAGCAGCGTGGCTAGCTCAGGTTCCCGTAGGTCGACTTTGGCGATCTAAATCGATGTTGCTTCCTGGCGCTATACGCGTTAGGCTCAGAAGCATGCCTGTAAGTGGCGTTAGGAGATGGACGAGTTAAAGCAAGAAATCTTACTCAAGAAAGTGTTTATGGTCGTTGAGCTCGAGAGGACTTTAACCGAGGTAAACTACTTCAATCGAAGTTGATGGGAAGAATAGCTTCTAGAAAGACTTAAAGGAAGAGTGACGCCTACTTACCATTCAGAATAGACGTTTATTTACGTTCAGTCGCAAGAAAGCATCTCGAAGCATTCTTCGTTCATAAGAGTTCCTAACTCTCGCTAGAAGATTGGTTAAATAGGTAATGTTGGTGAACTATCCCGCACAAGCTGCTGCAGAGGTCGTAAGGAAGTAGGCTCGATCGAAGAAGAGCTAGTGGCGCTAGGGGATGATTGAAGTCAATCCGAGTTGCTAAAAGCCCGTGTTTTTCATTGTAATATGAAATCCTTTTCATAAGGAGGATTCCTAACTTCAAAGTTGCTAAAACACCGTATTTTTTATAGTTATTCAATAGATGTTTAATATTCTTCCATAGTCAATCTTATAGTTTAAAGTGTATCTTTGTATGGTTTGAATTCATCCATGTAAAATGCCCACAGAAGGGCGAAAGCACGACAAGCCTACCCATCATCAAAGCAAGCCCAAGTCAAGATCTATTCAAAAAAAGCCCGTCAAAGTTGTGGAGTTGGCTCCTCACATGAAAGAATGCAAAGGATATGAGTCCATCCAAATAGCCATGAGAATGAAAACCATGAAAGAGGCCTAAGCCCATATTCCCTTGGCACATCCAAATGATGTTTAGTGGTCTCTAGCCAAATAGTAGTGACCCGCAACTAGTTAATCATGCTATCCTTACCTCATCTCCGGTTCAGGACCAACCATGCACTCACACGACTCTATTCTTAAGCTTGAAGTAGTGTCGTTGCTCTATTAGTCCTACCATGCAGTAGCATACCAATGCAGATATCGCTCCATCCATCTTTCTTTCAAAAATCTTTAAAACACGCAATCTGCATCGTCACCATAGAAAGTACGGATCCGATCAATTTTAACTTCATTGAAGTGGACGTACACGCTCCATGATAAACGCCCTTACCATTCCATACTTCTCTGCAGTCAACACTCCTAAATCGGGAAATGCTAACCAAAACTTCAATGGTAAAGCCAGTCAGCGAAAACATTAAGAGATAATGGCGCTCCAACGTTTAGATGCCGGGAGACCTTGACGTGAGTAGACCTTATAAGAGAAGATCCACCGCGTAACCTGTACGAACACAGCAAATTGACTCGCAGTTCCGAAAACAGGAAAGTGGAAACTCCAGAAGAGAAGAGAGAGTACGGAGAACCCGAAAGGACACGGGACTAAAGTAAAGTGTAACCTTATAGAATAGGCCATAAATCTTTTAGCAAATTCTAGAGCACTCACGTTAGGGACTTTTATGGACTGATCAGCACCCCTTTGGTTGACTTCTTTCTTCTGCTTCTTCTGTTGATTTCCCAGTTTTGGTTGATTCTCTAGTATCTGGTCTTGCAGCTCTTCTTTTTCCATTCTTTCCTTTTCGTTTCATCCGTCCTTTATCTCTCATTTGATATAAGTTCTCCTTTCATCCTCGGAGTATACCCTCAATTGAAACTTTTTACGCCTCAAAAAAGGGCTAAGCTTCAGTGAAAGAGATTAGGCCTCGGGCGGCCAGTGGTCCATCTTTATTAAGATTAAGATCGGCTTCAATCCGTTCTTTCATTACTTCCTACTTTCTTTCTCTTTATTAGACATAATGCCATCAAATCATAGTAAGTCGGCTATCTCACTGTGAAAGGCAACTCATAGCTCTAAGAAACAATCTTACTCTTGAAGAGCAGAAAGCTAGAATTCAAGTGAAGGGGAGGGAGCAGCTTCAATAGCTTTGGTTGTGAAAACTCTTGGTCTTGGAGCATCAGTGTCATCAGTTCACCCAAGATCGACAGGACAAATAACTACTAGGTTTGTGCAAGAAAATCTTCTTGCGTGACGGGAAAGAGTTGAAAAGGAAAGAGATTCATTAGCTCTGGAATCTGACAGGTATCGGTATGAAACAGAGAGGCTATTCACAAAGCATTCTATGATGCACTCTGGAAAAAGTCTCGGGCTTAGAGGTATGGATGGTCCTAAGGCTTGCCTACTGCTTTGTTATCAGAGCTGGATCGATTAAATCTTTTTCCTGTGCCCATGTTCCTACTAATACTTCTGCTGCTATTCTTACTTCCATGGATGGCTATGGTGGTTCTCCAGCGGCTGATCCTACTCCTTTGCCTGGTGCTCTAATCTGAGCTGAGAAATAGGAACTGCACTTCGACTTTATTTATTTAATCTATTCCCCCCTTCTCTAACCCAAGCCCTAGAAGTGAATGAGGAATGATTGAACTTCTGCTTTCGCAATGAGACGCTAAAGTCCTTTTTTCAAGGAAATCACAATGCTTCTCTTATTCAGTAGTTCAATCTTACTTTCTTACCCCGGATCCCGCTCTTAATGAGCCGAAGAGAAGTGCATGAAATGGTGGAGCTACCATTAGTTGCGTAGACTTAAGACTCACTTTGCTTTCACGATTTGACCTTGACATTCCACCAATGTTACTTTCTTACCCCGGATCCCGCTCTTCTGCTTTGCACTGACCCCATTCCTAAAGTTCGTGGTCTTCGATCATAAACTATCTCTCCCTCTCTTCGAGTAAGGATTTGCTGCTTTCTTACTTATTCCTAAACCTCTTCCTGCTCTTTGTCGCTTAGCTTTCGCTGTCCAATCGGTCCCTGCTTTTTACCTAATTCCTATTACTTCAAAGCTGGCTAGCTTCGACGTTCCATCGAGTTAGCTAGTTAATACTCGATCTCCCCGGAACACTCAAATCATTCTGCTTTCCTTCACCTCGTCTTCTTGTCTTAGGCCGATTTTCCAATATTCTTTTCGGAAAGTTTTTTTTGGGTTAAGGGTTACCCCGGTAAATTTCATATATCACAAACAAAAAAAATACAAGTAGCAAGGAGAGTCCTCACTAATTCACTATCCTGACATGCGAGGAAGTGTTAACAAGCAAACAGCTAACCACAAATAAAAACCATCACAGACTCTAGAAAACTAGAGAAAGAAAACTAGGAAACTACATGATTGGCACCTTCCATCTCTCCAGCTAGCTCATCCCAGCCGTAGAGCTCTTGACCTTTACTGAAGCTAGTTTCAAACGAACAGTAGCAACAATCGACTCACACAACACTGCAACTGGTCTTTTCTTTGATTTAAATAACCTCTAATTACGCTCTTGCCAAATGAAGTACGCTGTAGCAGCCAGAAGTAACCGACCAATTACACTTCGCATAGACTTCTTAGCAGGAACTGAAATCAGCCAGTCAACAATCTCATCCCACGTATTGGACCCCAGTTGAATACCAGCCATAGACTTAATGGAAGACCAAACCTGCATAGAAAACGAACATTCAAAAAACAAATGTTCATGCGAATCCGGCTCTGAGCAACATAATGGGCAGCACATAAGGTTTAAATTAGTAGCACTTCCAACGTCCCATTGTTTTAGTTTGTCTTGAGTCTTTAACTTCTTCCTACAAATGAGCCACGCAAGAAAAGCATGCCTTGGAATACAATTAGCGAACCACACTATTTCCACCCACGGGACTTTATTACCATGAAACCTAATTGTGTCCCATACTGCTGATGCTGAATAAACTTGTTCCACATCACCCGAATCACGCCACACAAGAGAATCCGGAACGTCAATGTTAAGAATTGGCGGCTGAAGATTTATTAAAACTGGAAACATATCCAACCAAGCTCTCGGCCACCTCCAAGCACCATCATGCAGAAAGTCTTTAACCTTCGACTGAGGAGTAAAACCGGCACTATGCAGTTGACGAGAGGAGATGAACGCACATAACGGACCCACTGAAGCCCAGTTATCGGACCATGCATAAGTAGATACCCCATCTCCTATCTTAGAGACAATGAACGGACGAATTCTGTCCCGAAGATTCATAATATTTCTCCAACCCGTTGCAGAGTTACCCCGAGAGCGGATTTGCCAAAAAGACTTGCCTTTGATTTTGTGCTCATGAATCCATTCAACCCATATAGAATTCCTTCTGGTAAGAAGACTCCAAACGTGAGTATTCATAAGTGCCATATTCATGTCTCTGATTCTCCTAATGCCCAAACCACCTTCGAGTTTTGGAAGACAAACATCCGACCATTTCACTTTCGCTTTACCTTGCTTCATAGGCCCTTGACACCAAAGAAACGCTCTCATCTTTTTCTCTAAATCAGCTATAATGCTAGCAGGAAGAGTAAAAAACAGATGCCCAGTAAATATGCATGGAAGATAAAACCGATTTAATAAGTTGAAGACGACCCGCAAAAGATAGAGTTTTATTCTTCCAGCTTCCAATTCTAGATTCCAACTTTTCAATTAGAATTTTGCAATCTTTATATACTAACCGAGACGAAATAAGTGGTACACCCAAATAGCGAACAGGAAGAGAACCTTCCTCAAACGGCATCAACTGTAGAATACTTTGCTTGTCCTCTCTATTCACATTGCCAAAAAACACGGTACTCTTGGCCATACTAGGAACAAGGCCCGACATATGCTTAAACTTATCCAACCCTTCCCTGATAACCTTAGCCAAACATACATCTCCTCTAGCAAACATAAATAAATCATCCGCAAAACAAACATTCACAATTCTTTGTTTTTTGCAAAGATTATGAAATTTGAAATTAGATGATTTATTAACCATGTCTTTCAAAATAATTGTCAAAGCTTCCATAACCATAGTGAACAGATACGGCGACATTGGATCCCCTTGTCGCAATCCCCTTTTCCCTTTAAAAAAACCATGGATATTGCCATTAACTCCACTGGGCGATTTTGGAGACATGGTGAAACCCTAGAAGATTAAAGCTTTTCCTGGTCTTGATCGATCCTGCTTAGCATCTAAGGGTTTCCATACATCCTTTAGACGTTAAACATTTGAAATCAGGTTAGGGATTCGATATTTAGGGTTCTGTTTTTCTTTTTTCGTTTTGCTTTCTGATTGAAGACGGGGTGATCTGCGGACTGGCTACTTGTAAACGACTAAGGTTTCGGCAGACTGCATACTTGGTCGCTGATTAAGGTTATTCGGCTGTCCGATTCTCGTTAGGGTTCCGGCAGTTTTCACTTCCGTTCTTTCGCTGATTGATTATTGTTCCGTCACAACGTAAACTATTAATCACTTCTTGTTTGTGATTGTGGTTATGGATGGCCAAAATGCAGAAAATTCTAATGTGTCTGTGACAAAGATTAAGAACATTGATGGTAAACCTTTTGAGCCTAGACAAATATCACTTATGGCGGCTAGGGTTGCTGAAATGCCGAGTAAGAAGGTATGTTTTATGATGCCGCTTAATGATTCTGAGCATGTTATTGGCAGTTCTGATTCTCCCAATCAGAATTATGCGAAGGTGTTTGACAAACGAAAGGTAGCATTTGTGCTACCGTTGAAGGATGTTAGTGCTCCTCGAGTTCAAGATCATAAACAGGATGATAATGCTCATGTCCAATCTTATGCGGATGTGGTCCTAAATGAACAGTTCGAGAAGGGTGATATTAAGCGTGGTAGTGATTTAAATCAGAAGCAGAATGATGATAAAATTGCTAGGAAGGCCAATGATGCGGCTGATCAAGTTCCTAAAGTCAAGTTTCGTTCTCTAAACTCAGAGGTCTCATTGGATGGAGTGGATGTAGTGCTTCCGATTGATTCTGTTCGCCAGGTTAACAGCAGGTTAGCTAACACTCTTTATGGTTATTTCCTGGGGGATAGGATTGCGTATCCAGTAGTTGAACACTTTGTGAGAACAAATTGGAAGAAACATGGTCTTCAGAAAACTATGATGAATTCAAATGGGTTCTTTTTCTTCAAGTTTGAAGACAGAAAGGGTATGGATGTTGTTCTTGAAGGGGGTCCCTGGATGATCCGTAACAAACCTATGTTTCTCAACATTTGGTCCCCTACAAACACCCTTAAAAAAGAAGAATTTAAAAAGGTTGCAGTTTGGGTTAAATTGCATGACGTCCCTCTAGTGGCATATTCTGATGATGGTTTAAGCATGCTGGCTTCAAAAATTGGGACTCCTGTGCGGCTTGATTCGTATACTATTGATATGTGTAATGAGGCTTGGGGAAGGAGCAGCTATGCTAGGGCTCTCATTGAAATATCGGCTAATCAGGACTTGAAAGAGACTCTTACCATGGCTATTCCTGAATTGGATGGGAACAAATATGTTACTGAGACTATTAGGGTGGAGTATGAATGGGAACCCCCGAGATGTGCCCATTGTTGTGTTTTTGGGCATGATTCTGA
>JARYGA010012370.1:0-29293 GCA_030545235.1 Helianthus tuberosus | reverse complement strand
ACTTATTCTTCAAACATTAAAATATTGGTGTCGATGAAAGATTGTAAATTGCTTGGAATGAAGTCTCATGATTGTCATGTTTTGATGACACATATGATTCCTATCGCGATCCGTGGATTGTTACAGGATAACGTCCGATATACGATCACAAAACTTTGTTTGTTTTTTAACAACATTCACTCAAAGGTTATTGATAAAGAAGACTTGGATAATTGGCAAAAAGATATTTATGTTACCCTTTGTGAACTAGAGATGTACTTTCCACCATCATTTTTTGATGTAATGGTTCACCTGATATCTCATATCATACAAGAGATTAAAGCTTGCGGTCCGGTATTCTTACGGTACATGTACCCTTTTGAAAGATACATGGGTTACCTAAAAGGTTTTGTAAAAAACCGTAATCGACCAGAGGGCAGTATTATTGAAGGGTATACTTCTGAAGAGGCGGTTGAGTTCTGTCAAGGTAATGTTATCAATAATATATTACAATAAATAATATTACACACACACACACGTATATATATATATATATTAGTGTTAATTTACAATATAATAATTTGTTTTTTTCATAGGCTATATGGAGGGTGTCGACAGTGTTGGTGTTCCAGTAACTCGTCATTCGGGCCGGCTTCTGGGTCAGGCAGTAATTGGTATCAAAACAACCATGCCACGGTGAAAAGACGTGCAAGATGCACATTTAGTGGTCCTAAAACACATGACATGCCTTGCTCCATATGTTAATGAACACATGGAGATGTTACGGTTGACACACCCGGGCAAGGATGATTTATGGTACATAAACACTCAAAACAAAGAGTTATCGAAGTGGATGGAAATGAAGGTAACCAAAACAGATGTTGATGATACTGTGAAAAGGCTTGGGCAGGGTCCAATTAGACATCAAATACACCCAAACAGACACTTATGTCCGCACTCTCCCGGTTTTCCAGGTCCAACCTAACCTGTTTAACCGAGAAATCCACGACCTTATCTCCACTGACCCACTTCCACTCCCCCCGTTCATCCCAGCTCCAGGTTGCACGAGATGGGTATTTAAATCCAGACCAACCTCACAAAATTCGGCGTTCGTTTTGCCAATCCCATTCCATATGCCATTGAGAGTCTTTCTACCCGCGATAATATTCCCACTTCTGCACCCGCTATGAATCGAAGCAACAACCTTAGCCCACAAATCATTGCCACAGTTGTTATATCTCCACCACCACTTAGCGATAAGACCTAAGTTTAAATCTCTGATGCTTATTATGTTTTACATCGTGTTTTCTAAATTTTAGAAATATTGGAAGATTACTACCGATGAACCTAGAGAGTATATGAGGAGTTGGGCTATAAAACTTGGCACCAACTTTAGATCTCGACTTGTTAGAGATTATGTAAAGGAAGGACTAAATGCTTATGACACATATCCATTTATTAACGGTGATCATTGGGATGAATTTGTTGAAATAAAGACTAGCAAGAAATTTCTGGTATGTTTATTTTTTTTTTCTTATAAATGTTATTATGTGTATACACTTGCAAGTAATTAATAACATTGTGTTTATTTGTGTGAAGGAACAAAGCAAGAAAGCAAAAGCTAGTGCTGCCATGAACAAACACGTGCCCCATACGGGACGAGGCGGGAGGGATCTTATTGAAAAAAAGAAACATATTATATTGCCTCAACTGGAATCAGTATACAAAGAAATTAAAAGTATTCAAAACTCACGTTCTAAGTTGTATTTAGCCGGTAGAGCCAAATATAACATAGAAACCCAGTTGTATGAACCTGAAGATGATGCATATTTGGAGGCTCGTAATTTGGTAAATGATTGTGTTATATAATTATATAAAATCGATTTTGCTTGATTTGTTAATATTATATTAGATTGTTTTAACAAATATTTTTTATAGCTTGAAAAGGAACAAGAGATGATGGCAGATGGACGTTATTATAAAAATAAATCAGACCCGCTAGTTTAAGTTCTTGGACCTGAGCACCTAGGACGAGCACGAACGGTATCTGGGTTTATAGGTAATGACTATGTCTGTGTATATATATGTTGAATATATTTATAGAAATTGATGCTTTTGTATTGAGTTGTAGGTCATACTAGGGTTCATGGAGGACTATATAAATATGTGAGCCAAGACTCAATACCACAAGTAGACACGAGGCCAGCCTTTTGTGGCTCTAGCTATGGGTCTAATGGACGAGTCCACTATCCACCAATCATGGTAATACATTTATAGTTTGCTAAATTTAAATGTTATATATATATACCCATATATAGGATTAGGTTCAAACGTGAAAAAAATCCCAAGAGTGAACTGCGTGAACTGATCTGAACCATTGATTTAATATACATTTGACAAGGGTAAGATTGTAACTTTCTTTAAATTTTGAATTTAAATTATTTTCTTTTTAATTTCATATCAGTTACTAAAAATGATTATTAATTCAAAATCATAACATATTTTTTATTTATCAACATTATCTCTCATAATATTTTCAACAAATATCCATATTTTGTTGATATTGGATCCACAATTCACGTATGATCAAGTTTTCTATTTCCAGAACATCGAAATCGCAGGTTCATCACGTCCCCTTGTTCATCACGTCTCTCCGATCATCAACCTATCAATTGCAGAAAGTCGAGTGTATCGTTGCCGTCGTTCATCACGTCACATCTCGCCGGACATATTGTTTGTTGCTGAGCAAGTCGAGTGTATCGCTGCCGCTAATTCGCTGGGTAGTCGCCTTCATATTGATATTTTTGCCGTCGCCGAACATCTTGATATTGCTGCAGTCGCCGGACATATTGATATTGTTGTCGTCGCCGTCAGCCGCTGGTCATCGAGAGATAAGTTGGACAATATTCCGGCGAACAACAATTGTATTCCGGCGCTAATGTCTTCGTTACAACAATGGATCATCCAGGTAGTGTAATCGTAGGGCCGTAAATTTTAACGAACATTTAAGATTTGTCATTGTTTTTTGGTCGTTTCAGCAATATTTGAATTTTACTTTACTCTTTTTTTGGTTGAACTGGAGGTTCCAGTCATCTATTTTATTTTGTATAATATTCAGCTCCGCCGTACACATGTGTACTGCTGTGTTCTATACACTCTTACACGATAGTACACATGTGTACAATACACGGTAGTTACATGTAAATAGCATAATCTTACACGATAGTACACATGTGTACAATACACGGTAGTTACAATACACGATAGTACACATGTGTACAATACACGATATATATATTAAAAGCGTTGAATGATTTTGCAGAGTCACACCGAATGTGAGTTGTTAATGAATATGGCTGATAGGTTAGAGACGGTGGCTTATGGTATGGCATGGCATGGCCTAGCACGTCAACGATGATAGATTCTAGCCCAATATCTGAGGGTTGTGTCAAGGTGGAAGTGGATGATATTGTTGATAAACATAAGAAGTCGGAAGTCTATTCAGTCACCAAAACAAGTGAAATTAATTTGGTTGAAGATTTGGTTCTTAGATATGTTCCATGGCCAAGATATGCAATAAGGGTATATATTTTTGTGTATATATTATAATATAAATATATTTTAGTATATCAATAGTTGCTATATATATATATATATATAAATTGTAGCTTAAGAATGAAGGGACACAAAGCATGTCACCTAACGCTCCCATTGTGAACTCGCGGCGTGGGTCACAGAGTCATAGAGGCGCCTCACCATTGGTAGCCGACTCAATAATACATGATGATGACACCACAATGACTTCAGCTTATCATCCATGCTTACAAATGGTAGCTAACCCATTTATTCTTATATCTTTGGTTAATTTAGTTATATTTGTTAGTGTCATAAAATTTTGTTTGTTATTTTAGATTGACGAAGACGATCTCCAACTTCCAAGTCAACTTCAAATGGAAGATCAAGATCTTTTTAAAGATGGTTTTGTAAATATTGTAAGTTTTCAGAAACTTGTTTATATAACAATTCGTATATATAGATGTATATTTTCTATATACATCTATACGTGTATGTGTGTATACATACATTTATCTACTAATGTTTTTATAATGATTTTTAGTTGGCATCTATGGAGCAGCAACAAACTGCTACAAATGCTCCCATATAGGTATCCGAACCTGTAACGGTACCAGAACCTGTACCCGCACCCGCACCCGCACCCAAACCTGTACCCGTACTCAAACCCAAACCCAAAAAAGTACGCAAATCCAAACTTGTACCCAAACCCGTATCGGTACCCGTACCTAAACCCGTACTCGCAACTGTACCTAAACCCAAACTCGAACCACATATAAAACTCATAACCGGTTCCGAAGGCGAAACATGGGAGGATCCTAATTTGAATTCGATCAAGGAGAATTTACGGAACAAAACCGGTCTCATTCGAGGCGTAGTTGATAAATTAGACAAACTCTTTAAGCATCGCACTCACATTCGTACTTCTTCACTGCAAGGGATGTATCCCATATCGGTTCAATATCTAATCCTGTATTCAGAATTGTTAAATTATTTCTAAGGCGGTGGCTTGATATTAGCGTAATACATTCGTTTTCCATGTAAGTTGTTTTAATATGGTAAAATAACTTTTTAGATATAATTTAATTTACTAACTTTATCATTTATATATATGTACATGTATATTAGGTATTTTTTCTGTCTCCCAATTCCCGGTGTGCATTTTTTGATCCGTACAAAATTCGTGGTGCAAAATGCGAAAGTGCTCCCGAAGATGTGATAAAATACATCAAAGAGGTATACGAGCATCATGAAGACAAAAGATATTTTCTTACACCTTATCATGACAAGTAATATACACTTTTCCTCAATACATACACATATATTAAATTGTTCTATATATTTTATTTTTTAGCGATCACTGGAAGCTTTTAATATTTGAACCAACCACTTCAAGCGCATTCATTGTTGATTCGATAAAAAAGGGAAAGTCGGAGGAAAGTTACCTCATTTCAAAGCTAATTCCTAGTGGTTTCGAGAGAAATTTTACATGGATAGTTATCAATGTAAGTTTTCTTTTTTTTAATGTTTTTTCTGGTGTTTAAAATAACTAATTGTGGATTAACTGTAGTGCTACCAACAACCGGGCTCATGGGAATGCGGTTATATGCTGATAAAACATATGTGGGAGTTTGTTGAGACAATTCAACATGACTTTATTAATCGTGTAAGTGTATTTCATATATTTAAGATATATCAACCTTTTAATTTATTTGTATACATTTAGATACTGTGTTTTGTTTGTTTTTCAGAAATGGAATACACAAGAGAAGACTTCGGGTGAGGAAATTGAATCTATGGCCGTAGACTTGATGGAGCGTTGGATTAAGGAGGTGTCTGGGGTTTGGACATGAACTCCGTAAAGATGTCTCAATGTTAGCTCAAATTCCACCATTTAATGTTCATTTATATCTAACGGATAACAAAAAAGATATGTATTAATACACAATGATCTTTACAGTTTTTGTATCTCTCTTGAAAAATTTGCTATGTTAATATTTTCACCCTGAATATCAATGCATGGGAATTCTTGATCAGCCTCAGGTTCTTAGGTGCTGCATGGTACATGGATATAATAAATTCTTTGTATAAATTCATACTTTTTCATCAACATTACAGGTGCTTTTAATTAACTTTGTTGGATGTAGCAAATTCGACCAGTTTACTTGAAAATTGCAATGGGGTCAAATTTCGGCTAGTTATTTCGAAACAAAATGTACAGGGGGTCAAAAGTATTTCGAAGTGTTTTCAAATGCTTACCTCCTAATCGCTTTATAATAAAAGGATCATTTTTTTTAAATCCTATATAATGTGTTGCGTATTTGTAAAATCTAAAGAAAAATGAATGTAAAGTGTTTTGTGCGTTGGTCCAAGCCGATTTGAGCGGGCTCTGTTTGGCACCCTGATGCGTGTGAAGTGTCGTTAGTTTTTAATGTATATGTTAAGCCCTTTTTAACACTTTTTAGCCAAGTTTTAAATTTATAAAATACGATATTTACTAACACTAAACACACATATGGGCAAGTGCACCCATCGTGAGCGTAGTATAGTGTTGGTAAGATACCGAGGTCGTCCAAGGACACAAAAGCTTTTAGTACCGGTTTATTCTCAACGTCTAATCACATCAAAAGTTTAGAAAAATATTTTAAACTAAGAAAATAAAAACTACTAAAATGCTGAAAATAAAAATAAAAACAGATAGACAAGATGAATCACTTGGTTCCGACTCGTGTTTAGTGTAACCTTTGATTATTTCCGCACTTTTGCACTATTTAAGAGATTATCTTAGTTATTGTAGTAGGCCCCTCTTTTGGAGGTGACGTTACCCTCAACCCAGTAGTTTGAGTCAGCAAGGATACAATCCTAAAGGGTCGGATTATTGAAAGATAATTAATTAAGTTATTAATGCATAATGTGGTAGGCCCCTCTTTTGAAGGTGACGTTACCCTCGGCTAAGTAGTCTGAGTCAGCAGGGATACAGTCCTAAGTAGCCGGGTTAAAGTTTTAATAGTAGTTTAACTTATGAGGGGATCAAAGAGTTTGGACCCCCGCCATCCAATACCGTTAAGTATTGAAGGAGGTCCTACTAAATTTGACCCAGGTCCTTTGCAGGATCTATACACTGAACAATGGCAAGACTCTTACCAAACCGTTCCCTTAACCCCCGACCAGGTAGCCAACATACCTCCATATAGACCGTGGAGATATGAATGGTGAAAATCTTTTATTTTATATAGACAGTAAAATAATGCCAAGACACCACGGACAAACGATAAGGAAGAATCACCTTCAACATAAGAAACTAGTTATTAAAGTCATTAATACATAACCAATTAAAAAGTGCGAAAAGACTAAAAATAAAAAGTATTACACTAGACACTTTGTCTTCACCAAGTGATGTAAGAGACTTAGGCAAACATGGCCTTGATTGTCAAGAACTCTTACGATCAATCTTGGATCCCGAGACGACTCACACACTCTATGATGGAAAATGGATGATGGTGGTGGATGATGGTGTTATGGTGGTGGTGGGTGGTGGGTGAAGTGTGAGAGAGGTGGTGTGCCAAGGGATGGTTTGAGCTTGAGCCAAGCACTCCTATTTATAGGCTGAACAGAAGCTCGGGCACGGCCCCGTGTCCACATCCTTCTCTTTCTTCATTAATGGCTCTTGTCTTTATTAGTTGACCACGACCCCGTGTCCGCTGGGCACGACCCCGTGTGCAGAAGCATATCTGTACTATCAAGATTTGCCTGGATTCTGCGAATCTTACAGTTGACCATGACCCCGTGTCCACTGAGCACGGCCCCATGGTGGGCGATGGAAGCTTCTACAACTTTGTCTTTTATACTGACACTTGGGCACGCCCCCGTGCTCACTGAGCACGGGGCGTGTTCAGCCTTCTGTCTTCTTGTTTTGCTTGAGAAGATGCTGTCGTGGGGTCGGGCATGTCACGTTTGTTCCCTTTCTTGTATTTATGTTAGATTTTGCTGTCTTTTTGCTTCTTTTGTTAATTTGAGCTCATTTAATCCTGAAAATACAAAAGGAAGTCAAAAGCACACTTTTTCCAACATTAGTACTAAAAAAGGGTTAGTTTTATGCCACAATTGATGTAATTTATATGTTGCATTTTGCACACATCAAATACCCCCACACTTGAATCTTTGCTTGTCCTCAAGCAAAACTCTTTATAATGTGGCTTTACACTCCCAAATGGAATTGGTAGAAAAGAAGGTTTTCGGGCTTGTCATAGAGTGTCGGGATTTCCAAGATTCTTTATTTAGTTTTATTTTTATTTATTTACAATTCTATTCGTCATGATTTATTTAAAACTTTTCATAAGATAAATTACTTATTAGGGCATAACATGCCTCTTTAAAATTCGATTTATATACAAGTTCACATACCTCACGGGGGATCACTCAACACTCGGCCGAAGATGTATTTTAGTGAATCACTCGAGAGCGGCATGGAACTTACTCCTACCATATGTTTGCCAAGCAATCGATCCTCCTCCTTTTTAACTATATACCTTTGTAAATATCAAGAGGACTTTTGGGTGAAGGGTTAGGCTTGGGTTAAAGGTAGGTGGTTGGGTTAGTGGTTAGTAGAAAAAGGGCGAAAAAGCGTAACAAGCGTCGGTTTTCGAAAGACTTTTTATTTTTGCAATTTTTTTTTATTTTTTTATTTTGATGAAGCTTTTATTCAAACAACGTTATTTTTGATGAACTTGTTTGTTTATTTCTTTTGCTTCATCATCAACACATATTTTTTTTTTTCAAAGTCAAATGAAAAACCGAGCTTGTTACTAAAACAAAGGGTTAAAAATAAAAAGGTTTTGGTGGGTGAAAGGGTTGGGTTAAGAAATGAAAAGGTTTAGGCTCAAAGGGGTTAACTAGGGGGATTTTGGGTAGGTGGTAAAAAAAAAAGAAAAAATAATGGTGTAGAAATAAAAAGGGTTAGTCCTAATGCCTCCATCATTTACTTACTCGGGTTTAAGTTGGTAAGGACCGGGAATGTATCGTCGTGGCAAGTTCTAGAGTTGTAAGAACCAAGTGGCTATTCACACAAGAAACGAAAAATGAGCATTTAATTTAAAGATATGTTTTTGTATGGTCAATAAAGGCTCAAAACTCACTTTTGTGGGAATGGGTTTTTATGTGATCAAGTATATATAATTAAATTTTAACTAAGCTTGTCATGCCTTTTCATAATTCTCTTATGTTGGTTCTTTTTATCACGACGCTATCGGTTGTAAATTTGTAAAAATATAACCTTTTTAGAATTTTGAAATTCCCAAATTAAACCTAGACAAGTAAAAAAAAAGAAAATTTTTGAAAAAATTTGGGGTGATTAGCGGTTCCAATAGAGTTTTGTGTAAGGCTTGTTATTAGGACTTGCAAGATTCAAGGTTTTAGCACCCCCCACACTTAAATTACACATTGTCCTCAATGTGTCCAAAAAATAAATTTTTAGGTTGATTGAATGTGTAAAAAGGTGTGAAAAAGCAAAAATTTGTGTTACTGGGCGCTGGACGCGGCCCCGTGTTGTCCGGGCAAGGCCCCGTGTTCAAGTGCCAGTAACAAAATTTAAACAAAAGAAACAGAGGCCTGGACACGGGGGCGTGTTGGGTGAACACGGCCCGTGTCCAGTTTACCTGAACTGGGTCATTTATGCAGACTGTGCAGCACGGGGCCGTGTTGGGCGGACACGGCCCGTGCTGAGCTTACTGTTAATGAAGAAAATCGTCGGATGGTCCTGTTTTCCTGCATGGGGTGCTGGTTCAAGTTTCCCTTGTATCCTTTGCCATCTCTAGTGTGTTTTATTCATTTCAACACCATCCAAACACCAAATTAACTAAAACCATCATTCATTAGGTAATAGAGAGAATTACATAATAGTCCTAAAAATTAAAATACTAGATAGTTAGGTCAAAGAAACACAAGAAATCTAAACCAAGAAGTTCTAGCCTACTACTTATTTTATTAGCAAAATTTCCGAAAAGGTAAATCCCTCGGTTAAATGTGGCTTGAAGAACTTCTTTTTCCGGGCATGGGTTCCTCACACGTCGGCGAGCCATTCTTCTATCTCCCTAGGGAGAAGAAAGCAGGCTCACTGGCATCGGTATGAGGAGGTGCAACCTCCACCGGGACTTCTTGTAGATCTTCAAGAGGCGGTTCCGCTGGAATGTCGTCCCAATCGGTAGGATTGTGGATTCCAAGTGCTAGGTTCCAATCCTCTTGAGGGAGGATCAGTTCCATGGGAGGTGTTACAAGAATGTTTAACCTCTGGTGCAAGAGGTTAATTTCTTGAAAACTTTTTTCCTGCCCTACCGCAAGATAATTTATACGGTCTATTAGGACCTCCTCTACCGAAGTCATCTCGTCAAGAGCTTCACGTAACGCCATTACGTAACGTACGAGAGTTGCTTCAATTGATGGCCTTCTTTCCCTTCGACTGTTTCTGGAGTGCGCAGAAGAGGTTCCACTGTTTTGGCTAGACATTCTACGAAAATAAACCAGAAATAGTTCATTTTAATGAAACAGTATCACGGACACGGCCCCGTGCTCAATGAGCACGGCCCCGTGTTCACCTTTCTGCAGTTTTTTTAGAACAAGGAATCTTGAAGTTTCAAATTATTTTCCCACTTATGAAGCTTTTTTGAACAGAAATAACTTAAAACAATGTTGTGTAACTCATTTTTAACAAGATTCCTTGAACAAAAAGTTAACAAACATTAAAATAAAGCTTGGAATCAAGCTTCAATGGAGGTGTTGTTGCAAGAAAGATGAAGAAGAAGGTAATGGATAAAAGAGGAAGGGACAAGATGTTTGTTAGAAACTTCTTTTAGAACATACCTAGGATGGTAAGTTAGAAAATCCTTTCAAATCTCTGTCCCTGGATGGTCCAAATGTGCAGGATGGACACGGCCCCGTGTGTAGGCAAGATCCTGACACGTTTTGTCCGTATTCTGACAAAAAGTCAGAAGGGAATCTTTTGGTGGACACAGGGGCGTGTTGACCTGGGCACGGCCCCGTGTCGAAGGGCTGATTATGAAGTTTGTCTATTTTTAAGGAACTTTTCCGGATCGGGTGGTTCCTTACTGGATGGAACAACCCTAAAGTGCCTAAGATACCTTAATTGTTCTAGATTAAAACGAGAACGCAAGAGGTTGTCGGTGAGGGTGATTCCTATGCTATATGTAGGTGGACAAGTCCAACCCTTTCTCGGGCTCTCGTTAAAGAAGGTGTATGACGAATCACTCAGGTCTCTGTATGCATCGAACGAAGTCGATGGGGAGTCCTTCACGGCACAATCGGCACAGGGACGACTATCGCTCAAGTCCTTACTAGAGTTAAAAGTATCGTCGGGGACAACGAAGTTGTTTGAATGCGATTCCAACACTTCTTCTTGGTTATCATCTTGAGATAAATTATTGAAATCTATCCTAAGTTCTTTTAACCAATTAAGAATTAGATCTTCTAATTGAAATAGTTCGTCAAGAAGCATTTCTCCTAGAAAATCTGGTTGGGAGCATTCGAGGGAGAGATAGGGATTATTTTTACTTTCGCCCCTCTTAAGGATACAAGGAAACGATGGGTCTATATAGTGGGGCTTATAATTTATAAAATAACATTCTAATTCCTCATGGGTACCACCACATAATTGACACCACGTACCATAAGAGTGCCGAAAGTAAAAAGTATCAGTATCACTCATGTTTGTGTCAAAAATTACCAACCGTTGGGATCTTACGGTTCTGTTTTCAGTAACTGAATCTTGGGCACGGGGCGTGTTGAGTGGGCACGGCCCCGTGTTCAGCTTACTGTCTGACTTAAAACAGGATTGCCAGTTCCAATGATTGGGCACGGGGCGTGTTCAGCGGGCACGGCCCGTGCTGAGTTCTGCAGAAGCTGAAAAACTAAGAAAAATCCTAAAAAAATAGAAAAATAATAAAAATGATTAGGCCATTGATTCCTAACTTTCTTAAAATCCTTGTGTCCCCGGCAACGGCGCCAAAAACTTGATGCGTGTGAAGTGTCGTTAGTTTTTAATGTATATGTTAAGCCCTTTTTAACACTTTTTAGCCAAGTTTTAAATTTATAAAACACGATATTTACTAACACTAAACACACATATGGGCAAATGCACCCATCGTGAGCGTAGTATAGTGTTGGTAAGATACCGAGGTCGTCCAATGACACAAGAGCTTTTAGTACCGGTTTATCCTCAACGTCTAATCAAATCAAAAGTTTAGAAAAATATTTTAAACTAAGAAAATAAAAACTACTAAAATGCTGAAAATAAAAATAAAAACAGATAGACAAGATGAATCACTTGGTTCTGACTCGTGTTTAGTGTAACCTTTGATTATTTCCGCACTTTTGCACTATTTAAGAGATTATCTTAGTTATTGTAGTAGGCCCCTCTTTAGGAGGTGACGTTACCCTCAACCCAGTAGTTTGAGTCAGCAAGGATACAATCCTAAAGGGTCGGATTATTGAAAGATAATTAATTAAGTTATTAATGCATAATGTGGTAGGCCCCTCTTTTGAAGGTGACGTTACCCTCGGCTAAGTAGTCTGAGTCAGCAGGGATACAGTCCTAAGTAGCCGGGTTAAAGTTTTAATAGTAGTTTAACTTATGAGGGGATCAAAGAGTTTGGACCCCCGCCATCCAATACCGTTAAGTATTGAAGGAGGTCCTACTAAATTTGACCCAGGTCCTTTGCAGGATCTATACACTGAACAATGGCAAGACTCTTACCAAACCGTTCCTTTAACCCCCGACCAGGTAGCCAACATACCTCCATATAGACCGTGGAGATATGAATGGTGAAAATCTTTTATTTTATATAGACAGTAAAATAATGCCAAGACACCACGGACAAACGATAAGGAAGAATCACCTTCAACATAAGAAACTAGTTATTAAAGTCATTAATACATAACCAATTAAAAAGTGTGAAAAGATTAAAAATAAAAAGTATTACAGTAGACACTTTATCTTCACCAAGTGATGTAAGAGACTTAGGCAAACATGGCCTTGATTGTCAAGAACTCTTACGATCAATCTTGGATCCCGAGATGACTCACACACTCTATGATGGACAATGGATGATGGTGGTGGATGATGGTGTTATGGTGGTGGTGGGTGAAGTGTGAGAGAGGTGGTGTGCCAAGGGATGGTTTGAGCTTGAGCCAAGCACTCCTATTTATAGGCTGAACAGAAGCTCGGGCACGGCCCCGTGTCCAGTGGGCACGACCCCGTGTCCACATCCTTCTCTTTCTTCATTAATTGCTCTTGTCTTTATTAGTTGACCACGGCCCCATGTCCGCTGGGCACGACCCCGTGTGCAGAAGCATATCTGTACTATCAAGATTTGCCTGGATTCTGCGAATCTTATAGTTGACCACGACCCCGTGTCCGCTGAGCACGGCCCCGTGGTGGGCGATGAAAGCTTCTACAACTTTGTCTTTTATGCTGACACTTGGGCACGCCCCCGTGCTCACTGAGCACGGGGCGTGTTCAGCCTTCTTGTTTTGCTTGGGAAGATGCTGTCGTGGGGTTGGGCATGTCACGTTTGTTCTCTTTCTTGTATTTATGTTAGATTTTGCTGTCTTTTTGCTTCTTTTATTAATTTGAGCTCATTTAATCCTGAAAATACAAAAGGAAGACAAAAGCACACTTTTTCCAACATTAGTACTAAAAAAGGGTTAGTTTTATGCCACAATTGATGTAATTTATATGTTGCATTTTGCACACATCACACCCTAAAGTATATTGTATTGTGCAGTGTCCAGGTTGCAAATGAATTAGGGAGGGGAAATGCCAAAGCAACAAAATTCTCAATTAAAGTCTTGTTGGGGACTTCTATTGTGGATTGTTTTTCTTTGTTCTCTGTTTGATTTTTGGAAGAAAACTTGCCTACGCGTTCACAACTGATGAAAGAGTTGCAGATATAGTATCAGACCTTTCTTTGCTCCTTTCTTTTTCGGTCGGTTTAGGAAGTTATTGTATGTCAATTTCAATGTATTGTTGAAGTTCTGGAATACTTTGTAATATTGTGTTACTTTGAAACCTTAGTATTTTATGTTCTTGGGTTGTATTATATTTGTTCTAATTAATTTTGTTTTTTTTTATATATTTTATTTTAATTTTTAGACAATTTGTTAATCATTGGAATTTATTGGAAATTTTTAATAAAATTTCCTAAAAATTATATATATATATATATATATATATATATATATATATATATAATATTATTTTACTCTAAACGCCAACAGATGCGGTTCTAGAACCCCATCTTTTGAGTATATTAGGAATAGCTTTTTTGTTAATATATCAAAAGATGCGGTTCTAGAACCGCATCTCTAAAGCATGTTATGGAAAAGTAGTTTTTTGTTAATATACCCAAAGATGCGGTTCTATAAAAAAATGTGGTTCTAGAACCGCATCTCTTGGAACCGCATCTCTTGGCATATAGCCAAAAGATGCCTTGCCATAAGATGCGGGTCTAAAACCGCATCTCATTGCCAATTTAACCGCATCTTTTGATCAAATCTATACTAGTGGATGGATGGATGGATGGATGGATGGTGGAGATTAGGTTTCCTTGGTTTTCTTAACTCACCAAGGTTTTCATTTTATCCTTATCCTGTGTATACATATAGTGAAAAGTTTAAATACAAAAGGTTCTTAACGTGCGTAATTAGGGTAACCCAACCCATGTGTAATTATGCAAATAACGTGCATAATTAGGGTTTAACCCAACCCATGTGTAATTATGCAAATAAGTGCGTATTTTAAAAATGAAGGCATTCGTGATGGAATTCACTCTTCCACCTCTTATCGTCATATCAGTCTCTCTTGTCTTTCCTCTTCCACGAGCATGCATTCGTGACAGTCTTAACGGAGGATCTAGAAATTTTAGTTAGTGGGGGGACAAAAATGGAAATTAAAAAGTAACAGGTCGGGTCAATTGAAATTACAGCAACACTAGTGAGCACCAAAAGAACAACCCATATATCAACTTAGTTCATATAAAACAACACTTCCTAATGAACTAAACCCGCCACTGGATGGTTTTATATAAAAGCTTCACAACATTTATGATTCAATGGCCTTCTCGAGTTAAGGATTTATTAATGAACTTAGTTCAATGATGTGTGCAAAATGCAACATATAAATTACATCAAATGAGGCATAAAACTAACCCTTTTTAGTACTAATGTTGGAAAAAGTGTGCTTTTGTCTTCCTTTTGTATGTTCAGGGTTAAAAGAGCTTAAGTGAACAAAAGAAGCAAAAATGTAGCCAAATCCAACATAAATACAAGAAAAGGAACAAACGTGGCATGCCCGACCCCTCGACAGCATCTTCCCAAGCAAAACAAGAGAAGAGAAGGCTGAACACGCCCCATGCTCAGTGAGCACGGGGGCGTGCCCAAGTGTCTGTAGAAAAGACAAAGCTGTAGAAGCTTCTATCACCCACCACGGGGCCGTGCCCAGCGGACACGGGGCCGTGGTCAACTCTAAGATTCGCAGAATCTGAGGAAATCTTGATAGTACAGATACGCTTCTGCACACGGGGTCGTGCCCAGCGGACACGGGGGCGTGGTCAACTAATGCAGACAAACTGCATTTAATGAAGAAAGAGAGAAGGGTGGACACAGGGCCGTGCCCGAGCTTCTGTGCAGGCTATAAATAGGGGTGCTTGGCTCATTTGCAAACCATCCCTTGGCAAACCACCTCTCTCACACTTCACCCACACTCCACCACCACACACCATCATCCACCACCATCATCCATCATAGAGTGTGTGAGTAGTCTCGGGATCCAAGATTGATCGTAAGAGTTCTTGACAATCAAAGGCCATATTTGCCTAAGTCTCTTACATCACTTGGTGAAGACAGGTGTCTAGTGTAATACTTTTTATTTTTAATCTTTTCGCACATTTTATTTGGTTATGTATTAATGACTTTAATAACTAGTTTCTTATGTTGAAGGTGAGTTTTCCTTATCGTTTGCCCGTGGTGTCTTGGCATTATTTTACTGTCTATATAAAATAAAAGATTTTCACCATTCATATCTCCACAGTCTATATGGAGGTATGTTGGCTACCTGGTCGGGGGTTAAGGGAACGGTTTGGTAAGAGTCTTGCCTTGTTTAGTGTATAGATCCTGCAAGGACCTCCTTCAATACCCACCGGTATTGGATGGCGGGGGTCCAAACTCTTTGATCCCCTCATATGTAAGCTACTATTAAAACATTAACCCGGCTACTTAGGACTGTATCCCTGCTGACTCAGACTACTTAGCTGAGGGTAACGTCACCTTCAAAAGAGGGGCCTACCACATTATGCATTTTAACTTAATTAATTATCTTTCAATAATCCAACCCTTTAGGATTGTATCCTTGCTGACTCAAACTACTGGGTTGAGGGTAACGTCACCTTCAAAAGAGGGGGCCTACCACTATAACTAAGATAATCTCTTAAAAAGTGCAAAAGTGCGGAAATAATCAAAGATTACACTAAACACGAGTCGGATCCAAGTGATTCATCTTGTCTATCTGTTTTTATTTTTATTTTATTTTTCAGCATTTTAGTTAGTTTTATTTTTCTAGTTTAAAAACCTTTTTCTAAACTTTTGATTTGATTAGACGTTGAGGATAAACCGGTATTAAAAGCTCTTGTGTCCTTGGACGACCTCGGTATCTTACCAACACTATACTACGCTCACGATGGGTGCACTTGCCCATATGTGTGTTTAGTGTTAGTAAATATCGTGTTTTATAAATTTAAAACTTGGCTAAAAAGTGTTAAAGGGCTTAAAATATACATTAAAAAACTATAACACCACACGCACATCAAGTTTTTGGCGTCGTTGCCGGGGACACAAGGATTTTAAGAAAGCTTAAAATCGACGGCCTAATCAGTTTTTCAAAACCTTTTTAAAACGCGTGCATTTTTCTGCATTTTAGTTAGATTTTGCATTTACAGTAGCCTGAACACGCCCCGTGCTCAACAAAATCAGTAACTTTAATTCAAGCGCCCAGATACAGAACCTGAACACGGGCCGTGCTCACTGAACACGGGGCCGTGTCCAGCCTCTGTTTCCGTTTTTATTTTTGTTTTCTGGTCTCGAGACTCTGTTGTGGTCTGCTGAGTGATTCTTATGGATCAATAGTCAGGAGGTTACAACTACACCTATGAGGAGGATGATTATAGGGAAGACTATTGCACCAATTATGGTGACCCGCACTCGGTACAATATTGTGACTTATTTCAACCATCCACTTCATACACCTACTATGAGGAGCCCAGGTACGAGCCATCACTTTCATACACATCCTATGAAGACCCAAGGTATGAACCTCCTCCCTCATACTCATATTTTGAAGAACCAAGGTATGAGCCTTCATACTCGTACTTTGAGGAACCAAGATATGAGCCACCACCTTCATATACTTATTATGAGGAACCATGGCGTGAACAACCCACCTCATATGAGTATTATGAAGAACAAAATTACGATCCTTATCCGTCATATACTTACAATGAAGAGCAATGGTGTGAACCATCCACTTCATATGGGTATTATGATGAACAAAGGATCAAACATCCAGATTCAAGCTTTGAAAAATCCCAATCCTTACTCTATCGCCGACGTAACCGATAAGATAATGGAACACCTTAAAACTATCGAGCGTTGCATAAAAGAATCTCGTGCAAGGGAAGAGGAGTCCCGCGCAAGAGAAGAATTAAATAAAAAAGAGATAGTTGAAAGTGTAAAAATGGAAGAACAAATAAGTGAAAAACCAACACATGACTTAAACAACGAAAAAGATGAGTCCGTTAACGTTAAAATTCAAGAAGAGTCTAATTTTGAAGAAATTAATCTCTAATCACCTTCTTTCGAAAATCATTGTTTAGTTCCCACTCATGCTAAGTTTTTAAAAGAGTTAAACACTAACACTAAAATTGACAAAACGGTAAGCATTAAGTTAACTAATGATCAATCTTCGCTAATAAAAGAAGACCCATTTGAAATCAACATTACACCGGTTCCATATTTTTTCAAAACTCCTTTATTAGTAATGTCACGATTGATAAAGATCTTTGTGTTAATATAATGCCAAACTACATTTTCGAAAAATTAAGTATTAGTGATTTTTCTCCACTTCAAATACCCATTTTTCTATCTAATCGGAAAATAATAAAATCAATCGGTGTAGTTGAGGATGTCTTGGTCCAAACAAATCAAATGGTAATCCCAACCGACATTGTCATCCTCGATGACGCTCCTCTTGTGTTGGGACGACTCTTTGTAAAAGCCCACGAAGCTTTGAAAAACCGGAAGTACAACAATCTATCTATTCAATTAAGGGCATTTAAAAAGAGTGTCGATCTTGAGCGTTCAATGAAATATCCATTCGGCAATAATGACCCCCCAATTGAAGATGAAGATGAACCACCCGATACAAGTGAAAAGATTGACCACTTTGTTGAAGAAGAGGTCGCTATAGAACAAACTTTTGTAGTTCTTGATCGAAATGAGCAACCAAATAAGGAGTCTCCTAAAGGCCCGCCTCTTGAGCTCAAAGAACTTCCAAAAGGTTTGGAATATGCTTTTCTAGACAAAGATGGTAAATTACCTGTAATTTTTTCGTTAAAATTAAGTAGTGTAGAAAAAGAAAAATTAATTACACTTTTGAAAAAACACAAAAATGCGATCGCTTGGAAGCTTGTAGATATTAAAGGAATAAGTCCTTCCATGTGCACACTCAAAATTTTAATGAATGATGACTACAAATCGGTAATACAACCACAACGTCGAGTAAATCCAAATGTACAAGAATTGGTTAAAAACGAAGTCATCAAATTACTTGACGCCGGACTTATTTATCCTATCTCTGATAGTCCTTGGGTAAGTCCCGTACAAGTAGTTCCAAAGAAAGGAGGTATGACGGTAATAACTAATGAAAAGAATGAATTAATACCAACGAGAACCGTCACAGGATGGAGGGTATGTATAGATTATAGGCGGTTAAATGAAGCAACAAGGAAAGATCACTTCCCTTCACCCTTCATTGATCAAATGTTAGAAAGATTATCCGGTCATAAATTTTACTGTTTCTTAGATGGTTTTTCAGGTTACTTTCAAATCCCGATAGCACCCGAAGACCAAGAAAAGACAACTTTCACATGTCCCTATGGAACTTTTGCTTATCGACGCATGCCATTCGGTCTATGCAATGCCCCCGCAACCTTCCAACGTTGCATGGTGGCCATATTCCATGATATGATAGAAAAGATAATGGAAGTCTTCATGGACGACTTTTCTATCTTTGGGGATTCATACGACCAATGCCTCGATAACCTTGAATGAATGCTATCCCGATGTGAGGAAACTAACCTCGCCCTTAACTGGGAAAAATGCCATTTCATGGAAACGGAGGTAATAGTACTCGGTCACAAAATCTCAAGCGAAGGAATGGAGGTTGATCGAGCCAAAATAGACACTATTTCTCGATTACCACCCCCATCCTCCATTAGAGCAATCAGAAGTTTCCTAGGGCATGCCAGATTCTATAGGCGATTTATCAAAGACTTTTCTAAAATCTCAAGACCTCTAACAAAGTTACTTGAAAAAGATGCCCCTTTCATCTTTGACAAGGATTGAACCCTAAAGGAAAATGTTAGTCAATGCACCTATCATGATAGCTCCTGATTGGAAATTACCTTTCGAAATCATGTGTGATGCAAGTGACTTTGCAGTTGGAGCCGTCTTGGGACAAAGAAAAGAAAAGCATTTTCACCCAATTTATTATGCTAGTAAAACACTTAACGACGCACAAGAAAATTACACAACAACTGAAAAAGAATTGCTAGCTGTGGTATTTGCTTTTGATAAATTTCGTTCTTATCTTGTTCTTTCTAAAACAATAGTCTATATAGATCATGCAGCCATTCGATATCTCTTCAAGAAGCAGGATGCTAAAGCACGTTTGATTCGGTGGATTCTACTCCTCCAAGAATTTGATATTGAAATCAAAGATAAAAGAGGAGCAGAAAACACCGCAGCAGATCATCTTTCGCGCCTAGAAGACCCAGCTTTGGAGGCAACCAGGGATGAGCAAATCAATGAAAAATTTCCCACCGTCAAAAGGAAATAAATATATACTTGTGGCAGTTGATTACTTGTCTAAATGGGCCGAGGCCGAGGTTCCAACAAATGATGGAAGAGTCGTGGTA
Source organism: Helianthus tuberosus (assembly GCA_030545235.1). NCBI lineage: Eukaryota > Viridiplantae > Streptophyta > Magnoliopsida > Asterales > Asteraceae > Helianthus > Helianthus tuberosus. The sequence continues at coordinate 9,485 of JARYGA010012370.1, read as the reverse complement.
AGATTTCTGAAAAGATTATTCTCTCGTTTTGGAACACCAAAAGCTTTAATAAGTGATAGAGGTACCCATTTTTGTAATCATCAACTTGAAAAAATCTTAACAAGATATGGGGTCTATCATCGGGTTTCAACGGCATATCATCCTCAAACAAACGGACAAGTCGAAGTGACTAATAGAGGTTTAAAACGAATACTCGAAAAAACCGTAGGGTTAAATAAAAAGGAATGGGCCGATAGATTAGATGATGCTTTATGGGCTTTTCGAACTGCTTATAAAACAACAATAGGTACAACCCCATATAAGCTCGTCTATGGAAAAAGCTGTCATTTGCCAGTAGAAATAGCTCACAAAGCCTACTGGGCAATTAAAACTGTAAACTTAGATTTAGAATTTGCCGGTAAAAATCGATTTTGTCAATTAAATGAATTAGACGAATTAAGGAATTATGCATACTCAAACTCTGAAATTTATAAGGAAAGAATGAAAAACTTGCATGACAAACACATTAAACCGAATGAATTTCGAGTAGGAGATCAAGTTCTATTGTATAATTCATGACTTCGACTGTTTCCTGGTAAATTAAAGTCTAGGTGGTCAGGACCTTTTTCCATCACCCATATTTTCCCACACGGTGCAGTAGAAATTAAATCTCGGCATGGAATTCGATTCAAAGTCAATGGCCAGAGGCTAAAGCTCTATCAAGGATTCATTGAGGATGAGGAGGAGGAAATCTCGCTTCAAACGGTCGAAGAGTAAAAGCATCAACATCATACCTGGTAAGTTACGAACAGACGGGTCGACATCTAAATCGGTAAGTCTTCTAACCAAGTTTCTGGGAAACAAGGGCACTCACACGAGCACCTAAAAAAAAAGTTTGCCCGCCCACGGGGCCGTGTCCGTGCAACTGTCGGGATAAAACCCCTTTTCCAAGCAGTTTCTTCATTTCCACACTCCCCGTTTCCCCGAAAACTCTCTGGTTCAGGCGATTTTTCTGCAAGATTTCGACGTCTCCTCTACTTCTAACAACATCAAGGTATGATTCTATCATCATTAGTAGTTAGATTAAGAATTTGCATGTAGTTAAAACATAAAAAATTTGGGGAAAAATCTAGGGTTCTTGAACTTCATCCGGATCGAACCTCAAATTTTTGCATAAATCTGTTAGCATTAGTTTAGATTCATGTTATAGGAAGTAAATCCACTTGTATTGTTCATAGATTTGCCCGATTCTCACAAAAACCCCAAACCCTTGTTTTTGAACCGAAAAAGATAAAATCGAAGGGGTAAACTGTTTGTTTTGGGAAAACGGCACTTGGGGTTTCATTTTCGGGGAAAATCGCCCCTATTGGAACAAAAATTTTCAAGTTTTCGGGACCGGGTCGAAAAATGGGATTTTTAGGAAACAGAAGTCTGGACACGGGGTCGTGCTCGCTGAGCACGGGGGCGTGTCCAGCCATTTTCTGACCAACATGGGGCGTGTCTGCTGAACACGGGGCCGTGTTCAGCCGACTGTTTTCAGTTTTCTCCGAGAATTTCACTGTTTCGTGCTAGTTGTTTGGTGTATTCTTTCAGATGTCCAAGAAATTCACAAGGTTCAATGCAAATGAGTTGGATGCTAAAGCAAGACACGATGTGCTTCGAACCAGGCCGAAAGAATACCCACGACAAGTGTGCATGGATCTTTTAGCAGCAGTGAACCAACTTGACCGGTTTAACAACCTAGTCACCAGCCCACTAAGAGCCGCCCTAACCACTCGACTTCGCTCAGACCACGAGTATAATCTGGAATTCTATAGCACATTCGTGTTCAATTCAAGATCCGACCCATTTGATAATGATGGGGTAGAATTCCGATGTGGGGGGACTAAGTACTCTATCTCGATGGCACAGTTTGGATCAATAGTTGGGTTGTATGCGGAGGAAGATGCGGGTAATGAAGAAAACACCAGAGGGTTACGTGAATTATCAGAAAATGAACGCCAAGCCGCCTGGGCTCAAATAGGAGAAGGGCACTACAACCCGAGCAGCACTAAGAGCACTAAGTTGAGGGACCCACTTTACCGTTACATCCATAGGGTCCTCACTTACTCTCTTAGCCAAAGGCATGATAGCAGTGGCTTTGTAGGGTTGAGAGATCTGGTGGTCCTTCATTGCATTCATACCCGCACCCACCTCGATGTTTCGTACCTCCTGCTCCGAAGCATGCATTGGAACCGGCTCGCTACTCCACCAACCCCTATCTTCTTCGGGGGGTGGATATACCGTCTCTTCAAGCATTTCGTGAACATGCCCAGGTCTTTCCAAAAGAGCCCATGGTCGGGAAGAGTGGACATACACATCTGCCGCTCCATGAACTTGATTTATGAAGCCGAAGACGGGACGGTTAGCTTCCAAAGATTCCAGGGGCATGCATGGAACCCGCAAGAGGCACTCGTCCTTCACGCTCCACACTTTCAGCCTCCTCCTCAATACCAGTATCAGCCCCATGGTGATACGGGCCAATCCTCCTCACAAGGAGGTGGTTTTCCTAATTTTCAAAGTTTACATGACTTATTGCAGGAAAACCTCATGTGCACCAGAAACACCTATAACATGGCGAGCAACACGTACACCCGGGTCGGAGCAATCGAGAGAAACATCTCCGATATACAGGATGACATTGGGAGCATCCGGGAGTACATAGCGGGGCATGGAGGAGGAGATGATGATGAAGACGAGGACATGGACTAGGCGGGAGGAGCCGAGGTAGGAGCAGCTGGTTGGAGGTCCCACAGGTTAACCCTCTTTTCTCATGAACAATTTCTGGCCTGCGTGCCGTGTGTTGAACAATTTACTTCCTTTAACTCTTTTATTTTCTGCATTTATTTTTCTTTTTAACTTTGTGTTATGGATGTTTGAACAATGGTAATTTAGGATGCTTGCTATGGTTTGGTGTAGTGTTTATTGATAAAACAGGTACATACGAGGCTTAGAGCACTAAATATTAGTGCTACTAAAGCCGGGACAGGAAAACCGAAGCCAGAAACCTGTTTTTCACCTTTGCAGATTGTCTACACAGGGTCGTGTCCAGCCGACACGCCTCCGTGCCCATTGCCCCAGACCTGCTGTTTGTAAAAAAATTCTGCAGATTTTTGCCAGACATGGGGTCGTGCTCAGCCGACACGCCCCCGTGTCCACCTTCTGTAAGTCATCGTTACTGGCACTCTGACCACGGGGTCGTGTTCATCTGACACGGGGCCGTGTCCAGACGCCCAGTAACATAAATTTTTGCTTTTTCACACCTTTTTACACATTCAATCAACCTAAAAACTTATTTTCGGGAAACATTGAGGACAATGTGTAATTTAAGTGGGGGGGGGGGGGATGCTAAAACCTTGAATCTTGTAAGTCCTAATTACAAGCCTTACACAAAACTCTATTGGAACCGCTAACCACCCCAAATTTTTTTCAAAAATTTTTCATTCTTTTTTACTTGTCTAGGTTTAATTTGGGAATTTCAAATTCTAAAAAGGTTATATTTTTTCAAATTTACAACCGATAGCGTCGTGATAAAAAGAACCAACATAAGAAAATTATGAAACGACATGACAAGTTTAGTTAAAATTTGATTATATATACTTGATCACATAGAAACCCATTCCCACAAAAAGTGAGTTTTGAGCCCTTATTGAGGATACAAACACATATCTTTAAACTAAATGCTCATTTTTCGTTTCTTGTGTGAATAACCGCTTGGTTCTTACGACTCTAGAACTTGCCATGACGATACATTCCCTGTCCTTACCAACTTAAACCCGAGTAAGTAAATGATGGAGGCATTAGGACTAACCCTTTTTATTTCTACACCATTATTTTTCTCTTTTTTTTACCACCTACCCAAAATCCCCCTAGTTAACCCCTTTGAGCCTAAACCTTTTTCATTTCTTAACCCAAAACAAACACCCTTTTACCCACCAAAACCTTTTTTATTTTTAACCCTTTGTTTTAGTAACAAGCTCGGTTTTTCTTACGACTTCCTTAAAAAAATGATGATGATGATGAAGCAAAAAGGAATAAACAAACAAGTTTATCAAAAATAACTTTGTTTGAATAATGGCTTCATCAAAATAAAAATTACAAAAAACAAAAAGTCTTACGAAAACCGACGCTTTTTACGCCTTTCGCCCTTTTACTAACCACTAACCCAACCACCTACATTTAACCCAAGCCTAACCCTTCACCCAAAAGTCCTCTTGATATTTACAAAGGTGTATAGTTAAAAAGGAGTAGGATTGATTGCTTGGCAAGCTTATGGTAGGAGTAAGTTCCATGCCGCTCTCGAGTGATTCACTAAAATACATATTCGGCCGAGTGTTAAGTGATCCCCCGTGAGGTATGTGAACTTGTATATAAATGGAATTTTAAAAAGGCATGTTATGCCCTAATAAGTAATTTATCTTATGTAATGTTTTAAATAAATCATGACGAATAGGATTGTAAATAAATAAAAATAAAACTTAATAAAGAATCTTGGAAATCCCGACACTCTATGACAAGCCCAAAAACCTTCTCTTCTACCCATTCTATTTGGGAGTGTATAACCACATTATAAAGAGTTTTGCTTGAGGACAAGCAAAGATTCAAGTGTGGGGGTATTTGATGTGTGCAAAATGCAACATATAAATTACATCAAATGAGGCGTAAAACTAACCCTTTTTTAGTACTAATGTTGGAAAAAGTGTGATTTTGTCTTCCTTTTGTATTTTCAGGGTTAAAAAAGCTTAAGTGGACAAAAGAAGCAAAAGTGCAGCCAAATCCAGCATAAATACAAGAAAAGGAACAAACGTGGCATGCCCAACCACTCGACAGCATCTTCCCAAGCAAAACAAGAGAACAGAAGGCTGAACACGCCCCGTGCTCAGTGAGCACGGGGGCGTGCCCAAGTGTCTGCAGAAAAGTCAAAGCTGTAGAAGCTTCTATCACCCACCACGGGGGCGTGCCCAGCGGACACGGGGCCGCGGTCAACTCTAAGATTCGCAGAATCTGAGGAAATCTTGATAGTACAGATACGCTTCTGCACACGGGGTCGTGCCCAGCGGACACGGGGGCGTGATCAACTAATGCAGACAAACAACATTTAATGAAGAAAGAGAGAAGGGTGGACACGGGGCCGTTCCCGAGCTTCTGTGCAGGCTATAAATAGGGGTGCTTGGCTCATTTGCAAACCATCCTTTGGCAAACCACCTCTCTCACACTTCACCCACACTCCACCACCACCACCACACACCATCATCCATCATAAAGTGTGTGAGTAGTCTCGGGATCCAAGATTGATCGTAAGAGTTCTTGACAATCAAAGGTCATGTTTGCCTAAGTCTCTTACATCACTTGGTGAAGACAAGTGTCTAGTGTAATACTTTTTATTTTTAATCTTTTCGCACTTTTTATTTGGTTATGTATTAATGACTTTAATAACTAGTTTCTTATGTTGAAGGTGAGTTTTCCTTATCGTTTCTCCGTGGTGTCTTGGCATTATTTTACTGTCTATAAAAATAAAAGATTTTCACCATTCATATCTTCACGGTCTATATGGAGGTATGTTGGCTACCTGGTCGAGGGTTAAGGGAACGGTTTGGTAAGAGTCTTGCCTTGTTCAGTGTATAGATCCTGCAAGGACCTGGATCAAATTTAGTAGGACCTCCTTCAATACCCACCGGTATTGGATGGCGGGGGTCCAAACTCTTTGATCCCCTCATATGTAAGCTACTATTAAAACTTTAACCCGGCTACTTAGGACTGTATCCCTGCTGACTTAAACTACTTAGCCGAGGGTAACGTCACATTCAAAGGAGGGGCCTACCACATTATGCATTAATAACTTAATTAATTATCTTTCAATAATCCAACCCTTTAGGATTGTATCCTTGCTGACTCAAACTACTGGATTGAGGGTAACGTCACCTCCTAAAGAGGGGCCTACTACAATAACTAAGATAATCTCTTAAAAAGTGCAAAAGTGCGGAAATAATCAAAGGTTACACTAAACACGAGTCGGATCCAATTGATTCATCTTGTCTATCTGTTTTTATTTTTATTTTATTTTTCAGCATTTTAGTTAGTTTTATTTTTCTAGTTTAAAAACATTTTTCTAAACTTTTGATTTGATTAGACGTTGAGGATAAACTGGTATTAAAAGCTCTTGTGTCCTTGGACGACCTCGGTATCTTACCAATACTATACTATGCTCACGATGAGTGCACTTGCCCATATGTGTGTTTAGTGTTAGTAAATATCGTGATTTATAAATTTAAAACTTGGCTAAAAAGTGTTAAAGGGCTTAAAATATACATTAAAAAACTATAACACCACACGCACATCATTCAACTTAGTTCATATGAAACAACACTTCCTAATGAACTAAACCCACCATTGGATGGTCTTATATAAAAGCTTCACAACATTTATGATTCAATGGCCTTCTCGAGTTAAGGATTTATTAAGTTTTAAGAATCTTGGTATCTATCTAACCTCACACGTAAAGTAGAGGGAAGGACATAAGAGTTGCAATGCTTCATTGTTTGAGTAAACCAATTTAACCATATGCCCCCATCTTAATATCGTAAACATGGATTTGATCGATCTTCACCCACATACACGACTAAACTTGTGTGAAAGAACATAGTTTTTTTTCTAGGCATTACGCCATTAATCATCTACTTTCATAATTTTTCTTATGCAGTATGTAAATGTTGCATTTGTCTTAGGACCTAAGACGTAAGAGCATTCATATCCATGCCATCAAATTATGTGTGTAGAGTTTTTATAATATAAAGAGTATAAAAAATGGTTGTGAGTGAATGAGAGAGAAAATGTTACTGTTCATCTGTATATTTAGGGGGACACTGTTCACCCTCTATAATTTTTTAATATATTTTAAAAGTGGTTGTGAGTGGAGGAGAGGTATAAAAAAATATTATTTAACTGAAAATGATAGAGAAAATGTAGTGTTTTTTAGTGTAATTTAGGGTGAAAATATGACGGAATGGATGTGAATGCTCTAATATACATGGATACATTTGGGGAATGGGAAACATAAAACAGGCCAAACCCTATAACTTACAAGTTTGATCACAACTTTACGAAAAAGGATAGCTTTCAAAGGTCCAAAAGAACTTGATGTAGTGATACCAGCTTCACCATATAATGTTATTGCATGCCAACAATAGTTGCAAGCACATGTAAAAGTGTGTGTCACACGGGCATCTATTCATGAGATATATCGATGTATAATAATAGCTTGGTATGTTGTTTTATAAAAATATTATCAAAACATATATACAAGGAAATTGGGTTAGACAGCTAGGTCAAACCACCTAAGGTTGTTTGCCACATGATCTGGCTCATCGAGACATTTTCCGCTGCTCTTAGCCCCCGTAACTCCAGTTGTAGCCCAAGTTTAAGCTCGTTTAAAATTTGGGTTCTTTTTGCTCTGTTTCCCTTTATTAAGTTGGTCATGTAAGAGTTCGCTAACTCTTGGATCTGTTCTTCGTCATTAAATCTTAAACTTGAATTGGTTAAGCAATTTTAATTTCTATTAAAAGTGCTGGTTCACATGTGAACTCAATTGTGTTTTGCATAAATTTATGTATGTTTTTGCTTTTAAGCAAAAGTGTTGTTCCTAGCCTTTCTGTTGCTTGCTATGTAGCAGGTGGGTTTTTTTAGGTTAAGAAGAATAAAGGTAACTGCTTTAATTGATTATACTGTTAATTTAGTTGCTCATTTCACCATATTAAACAAGAAAAATCCAGTCTGTCTGTTCAATCGATTTCTTCCCATTCGGTTTGACGTATATCCTTAAAACGAATTTGGATTGATATTGGTTACACTAGAGTACGCGGTTCCACGCCGGGCACGCCATCCCGGATACGGCGTGGAGGCCGGCATTGTTGAAGGGGCCGCAAGAATTCCACTGGCGTGGAGGACATAGTGGGAGACGACGTGGCCGCGTGTGATTAGATGGAATTAATATTAATGTTTTTACGTAAATTTAATAGATTTTATATAGTTTTTAAGTATAAAGTAATAAAAAGTGTGCGCCACGTGTTGAATAACGTCACCCTTTCCACTCCTCCCTTTTTTGCACCACGCCACTTTTCTGGCACTGCCACATGTTGCATCACGCATTCACGCCCTATTTTCATGCCTCTCCACACCGACTGGTCTTAGCATTCTACCCCAATCCCCATCATCCAAAACCAAAGTTCCAGATTATAAGGCCAGGGGGTGTGGTAGACCGCCCCTAGCCAAATCAGTATAAATAGGGCCCTTTGGTGCCCCACCTCCGCTTCCCTTGTGCCATAGGGGGTGCCATTGATCTCTCGCCAGTACGAGCGTTTTTGCGCTTTCTTCGAGAAATGTGGTCAAAATGACCGTTGGGCAACGGTCGTTTATAAAAAATATACATATATCCCTAATATATATACATATATTTTACACAAACCAATCACAAACTAAAACGCACACCAATCACGAAAACACACACATTCTCTGCAATCATTTTTATTAAAAAAATGCCATCCCACTATTCATCTGATTCATCCAGCTCTTCATCTGACCGAGCACCAATGGTTTGATCGTGAACAAGGAGGAGACGACGAGTGAAGATGTGATATGGTGCTGATGTGACGCTAATATGGTGTGATAAAACCCTATACCACACCCACCCGCTTAAATATCAACCGTTGTAGTTCAAAATTCAAATAGGGTTCGAGGCTTGTGTTAAAATTAACCCTTCAGTTTTATAATCCGACAAATATCTATATTTTTATTTCTCTAATGTTGTGAAACTAGCCTAATAGCAAAGAAGAAAATAATAGGAAGAAGAGATCTAATATTTCATTGATTGAGATATCTATTACAAGAGATACAATGTAGTATATATAGGAGAAGAAAACTTGGAGAAGAAGTCAGTCTATTTTAGGAGTTGATAACCATAATAATACAATAATATATTTATAACACTCCCCCTTGGTTATCAACTTAATACGCTTTGAGATGCTGCCTCGTTAAAAACCTTGCTAGGAAAACCTAGTGGGACAAAACCTCAGCTAAGGGAAAAAGAGTGCAGTGTGTAATGCGCATTATCTCCCCCTGATACTTCTGGATCAGGTATGTTGCCTCATTAAAAACCTTACTATGAAAACCCATTGGGATAAATTTAGTTAAGGGAAAAAAAGTGCAACTTGAATAAATCCCCCCTCATTATAATATGTATCCTTTAAGTAAAGTGTGTCCATCATCCTCGAAAGTTGCTCAAAACTTTTGTAGAATGATTTGTCGTTTGATGCCTTGAAGTGCAATCCTTTATCTTGAGTAATGTTGTAAAATCTTCTTGTGATACTTCTAGTGCTTCCTCTTGCGAACAAATACGATAAGATCAAAGATTATTTGTGTTACATTCTTTATATCTACAAGACTAACAGAACTAGCTTTCATGGGTTAGTAAA